>BLKR01005698.1:0-52364 GCA_011170035.1 Teleogryllus occipitalis | reverse complement strand
CTCCTCGCCTTCCCACCCTGACACGTGTCCTCTACTGGCATGCGTAAGAAGCAAGTCTGCTCCGGCAAATAGACCTTCTGAACTTCCTTGCTTTCTGTTCCGTATCTAACTCAAAATTTTGCGTTAAATGGATTTTTCTTATAGTCGTGAGTAAAGTGCACAAAATGTTTTCTACATTAAAAAAGGACGATACGCATATTTTCTTTCTCAATTTCCTTCATCCGTATGACGCGCACAGTTTGCATATGAATTTCCAATTGATATAAATACAACTAATTTAATCACATGCGTTTTACGTGATGCCTTCTATTCAAATTTATTACGTGTGATTGTAAGGGGAGAGGATAGGACAAGGAAGAGGAAGGAAATATCGCGCGCGGTCCGTTGCCCGTTTGCTAGAGTACTGTTCCGGCATTCGCCTGGTGTTTATTGGGGAAATCACGGAAAACTGCCGATCAGAGCAGCCGGCAGCTAGAATTCTCCTCGAGACAGCGACTGAATTCGACCTAGCTAAAAATCTAGTGTCGAGTTTTCAGTTTCATTTTTTTCTTTCTATAAAGGGACAATTTTTACATTAAGTCAATAAATACATTTCATTAAACATTATTATCTGTAAAATAATTCAACGATATTTACGAACTGAAATCCTTGTTCACATTTTTCTATGAATTAAATTCGGCTGTGTTAAAAGACTTATATTTTTCATATTAAATTGAATGAAGATGTAATAAATAAAAATTTTACATTCACACATCTCACTAGAATAGACAGAAAATGGAGTAAATGTTTATTCAAAATGCTGGTAATTCTGACTCAAAATCAAAGGTAAAATGACAGCAATAAAAGGTTTTATAGTGTTGTTACTCGGTAAACATTTATTTGCTAAAACACAAAACGGGATATAATTATAGTGGGGGAATTTTTTTTCGAAATTTTAGAGTTGAATTCAATGCTTAAAATGTTTTCTTTACCTTTAGAAAAAAAATAAATTGCAAGGTAATAACATCAATACGGTTTGGAAGTAGACTTAAATTTAAATGGATTCAATAAGAAATTTAGAAAAGATATACAGTTTATATTTTCATTGCATACATCCTTTTAAATTATAAGTGAAATGATCATTGATGATCAAAACATTTCCATGCTTGCTACACAAGGTGGTGAATGAAGATGTATATGCAACCCGTATAACAGTGCTGTATTAACTTGGAGGGAAGTATGACGCCCCTGTCAAAAGGAAATTTCGCAGACGCTTGATTTAATACGTTTTTATCATTCTTATGCGTCTGTTGTGACATTTTATGTATTTTGTTTAGCCTAGAATAACCTGTATACTGCTCTCTTTGCCTGTCTTCTTGGCCCTGTATAAACACTCTCCTAAACGCATTTCATTATTCCCATAATTTCGTCGATTTTTCTCCAAAATCTGGGCCCGAATTTGTTCGGTTTCAAACTGCAAATTTAACCACCCATAAAGTCATTTAATTTCGAGTGCAAGAAAACACATACTGCTTTCAGGAAAACATATAAATTATCGTTTATATATTTTTTCAATATATATTTCGTTTATATATTTTTTCTATCGTTTGTTTATTTATTGTTAAAAACAAGCACTCGAGGAAAATGTAGTGCAGAACCACAATTAAGGAAGATGCACTTCATTTTTAATATGTACATAGGCATGGTTATTTCATGCATTATTGACTGATCTTATCGAAATAATGTAGACACGCACCACATCTTAAGTATAAAATGTATTTCTTTTTAAATGTATTTTTTAATATTGTTATTATTTCAAATATCATAAAATATTACATGCAATTTATTTATCATATTTGTGTGAAATTATTGAATAAGTACCATTACCTAGCAATTCTTCAACATTGTTTTATGTAGTGTTTAAAACTCGAATACTAACGACATTATATGTTGTCGTATATCTTAAAATAAGATAAAAACTCAAAAAATACCATTAAATGAGCTTATAAAACACTAGGTAAAATATATGATCAGCGATTCACTATTCCAGGACTTTGAGAGTTTCGTTATTCTTAATCAACTTTTATGTTTTGTCAGAAGAAAAACCCTATTAGTACACTTCTTTAAACTCTAGCTCCCGTCCACTTTCGAATATCTGAAAATGAAGGATGTTTAATACGTTTCTCCACCTCTACGAGTCTCTTAATAACCTTTTTACGAAGAACCGTCCGCTCCACTTTCTCGTTCTGTCAGCAGTTGTAGGGCGCAGCTCCTGCCCGCGACAGGACGGACGTGAGGCCGGCGAAGCCCCATCGACCGATGCCTTCGACACAGTTGGGGCAGACGTTTGTGCTGACCGCAGCGCGCCCTCTTCCGACAACGATAAGCTATTGTCCCTTCTCCCTCCTCCGGGTTTATTGCGCGTCTCCTACTGCCTGTTTCGCTCCGTACTGGAAAACTCGAACGTGGCCGTCTACCTTTCGTTACGAGCTCGGCAGACAGGAGTCTCGTATGTTAAAGGACAGTTACGTAATTACATCAAACGTTCCATGCCAGGCAATTTGTTTCCGGAACGTCGATTGTCACGAGCTTCGAAACCTGAGTTCGATTCATTTAAATTTCGCTTTGTTAAGTGCTCCGGACGGGAGGGACTTGTTAAGGTCTGTCGGTGAATTCGATAACAAAAGGTACACCTGCTGTAAAAAGGACCTTCATTCTTTGGATGAATGGAGGCAATTAAATGTTAAGGATTACAATAATAAAACAATTACACCAAAGAAAATTTATTTAAAACGAAGGAAATTTGTGAAATTTGAAATAAAAAAAACACTTTTCTATTAATTGTTTTGCTGGTTATGCTTACTTTCTAAATGTATTTTATTATTCTCTAAATTCTTATGCTCATTTTAAATTAAACATTGTGTTCCAATTCATGAATGAAGTTGATGAATTCAAATTAGATTCAAATCGTCATTAATAGAATAAACACAAAACGTTTCTCTGCTTGAAATTGGAATATTACTACAGTGAAATCCAATACAGCCGTCCTGCAGTTGCGCGCATACTTTTTCTACAGCCGCAGTTGCGAGTGTACGCGAGTACCCCATTGTTCACGTGAAATTCGGAGTGATGCTGAGCAGGCTGCCTCAATGTAGCCATTGTAATCGCAAGCGCTGCCCGGGGCCGCTTCCAACGCGCGTCCGTCCTACGGCGGCGGCTTATCTAGTGGGCGGGCGCTTATTAAGAGCGGCGCGTCCCTCGTGACGCGAGGCCGTCACCCGATCCCCGAGGCTGCCCTTCCCCCACATTCACCGCTGCGCACCCCCCCCCCCCGTGGAGATACCATCACCACCGCCGCGCGGCGCTGCGCGAGGTGCGCCCCGCCGCCATTCTTTTGTCGGCGCTGGAGGAGGCGCTAATTACGGACAATTACACGGGAGGCGCGGCGGCGGGCGGGGGAACAGCACTGCTAATTGCAGCCGCTTGCCCCACCCCCCTCCCCCAGCCACCCCCACCGCCCGCGGGTGCACGCAAGCCGCTCGTAAGACCGCCACTGCATGGAACGCCGTTCCCAGCCCTCCCCGGCCCCGCCCCCGTCCCGCGCCCCGCCCCGCCCCGCCCCGCCCCGCTCCCGCCCCTCCCCCGCCCCGCCCCGGCCCCGTCCCGCGTCCCGCCTCGCCCCTCCACTGCCCCTGCCCCCGCCGCGTCCCGTCCCCGCCTCGCCCCACCCCGCCCCGCCCCCGCCCTCACCCCCACTCCGCCTTCGCCCACCCTCGCGCCGCGTCGTGGAGTCCCGGGAGCACCGAGTTAAACACTGGGGAAGGTAAATATTTAGCTCGGGCGTAAAAGTCCGCCGCAGCAGTCGCCTCCGCCGCCGCCGCCCGCGCCGCCGCTTGCATTGTGTGCACGGCGGCGTCGGGGGGGAGGGGGGGGGCGTGCGCTCCCAACTTCTGAGGCGGCCGCCGCTCAGCGCTGGAAAAATAGCCCGGCGCCCAGCGCTCGCTCCCGGAGCGGTGCGTCGCCCGAATACTCCTCCCTGAGATTGTGATCTAGGACGAACGACGGAGAGTATAACGTGTGTTACGTGCTGTTCGCTGCTCAAACACCATTACTTTTCCCCAAGGTGCGAAAGCTGAGAATCAAAATGTTACGATTGACGGTAAAGTAAGATAGGAAATCGATATTTTCGCATGTTGATAGTTTAAAAGCAACAGTTAATTCACATTTGGGCAAACTTCCAAATTAATTCTTTCGAAATGTTAAAATTAGAAAATATATATAATTATTTTTCACTTCATTTTTGCGTTAACTTAATAATGTATATAGTGACCGCATCAATTTAATAAATAAAAATAATTTGTTTGCTAATGAATTGAAAAAAAATATCTAGTTCAAAAAAAATAAGCACCTTCATTTCTTACGGTCACACAAACACATGGCATACCACCATGTTTCAGTAGGTACCGCTATAATTCAGTAAACATTGCATTCAGTTTTACTTGACAAGATACGAAAGTGCCTTCAGGAAGTGAAAAAATTGTTTAAACGTCTCCCGCTGACAAAATGTTCACTATCGTTATTCTCTTATGACTGAAGTTAAAGACACGGTTTACCTCGTCCATTGTTGTGAGAGATACGAATAAGGCATTCATGAATTTTATTGTAGGAGTGCAAACTAGAGAGAATATTTGATAAACGTATGACATTAGATCGTCGAAAAAGTGGCGAAAGCGGAAATTCCCTATCACAGCTAAGTGAACGTGGATAAAATTTCCTCACTCTCATTTTATATTCAACATTGCGTCATCGGAGTTATCCCCAACGCAAACACGCAAAGGGAATCGAAACAACAAAGGAATTAGACTAAGTTGAAACGCCCGGGTCGCGAAAGCTCTGCAAACAGGCCTGCGACTTTCTTTAGCTGCTGCAGACTCTTTCGAAATCCGGCGACTTGTTAAAGAAACTCGGGGGCGGGAGCAGCTTGGAGCCAGCGCTCCAATCGTCGCGGGTCGAACAAACGAACAGCGCCGCGCGAAGGCCGGGCTGCCGCCGGAAGAAGACGGATGGCCGCTCGGCGGAGCGCGGCGGCGGGGTGAATGCGTCGGCGGCGGGGCCGAGGGCGGGGGCGGGGGCGGGGTCGTATTCAAAGTCGCCGGCAGCGGTGGCGAACAGAGTGGCGAGGGCGCTGAGGGGGGGATGGGTGCGGGGGGGCGGGGCGGGAGCGCGCATGGCTACGGCCATTTATCACGCACAAGGCGCTGCCACCCCACCGCCACCACCGCTGCCACCCCAACCCCAACCCTCTCCACCGCTTCGCGAAACTTCGTCTGCGAAAATCTCGGGCAAGCCGATCAGCGCCGCCTCCACCGCCTCCACCGCCATACCGCCGCCACCGTTGACGGATGCGGCCGCCCTACGGATATAAACGACGCGAACCGTGAAAAATAATAGATGCGAAACCCCCGGCGCTACGCCTTACTCGCGAGACGAGTTCTAGGGACAACCTGCAGGAAGAGACCTTCCGCTGATTGGCGCTATCACTCTGCAGCTTACGAAATCGAAAAAGTTCAATGTGTATTAGACCCCACTGTATGCTTAAGGAAACTTACACGATGAGGAAAATATCTTAATCTCGCCAATGCTGCTCTCAACAAGAAAAGTTTTGAATGGGATTACTTAAAAAATTGGAAAGCACTTGTGATCTAAAACTTTCTTCGGAGAATTTCATTATTTATTCATATTCAGAATATGTGGCAAACATTCAATGAGCGTCTAGAAATTTTAATGGTTGGTAATACACTTTTAAAAAAGAACCTGCAACAAAAACAAAACGAAAGTTTGGCTTATTGCAACAATTCTTTTATGCTGTATTAATTGGTGACATTCTGGCTACCCCGTTCGTGTTCTAACCCCTAGTGCTGCACATTCTTTCATTCTGCCGACGCAATAGAACTTTTGTGGCGCTTCGCGTACGCGTCGCAATTCCGAAGCATTGTTCGTCTTTTCAAATTCAGAGAGGCGCTCATCAGGCGGTTCGCTAACCAAACCCGCGCAACGTCTGCGCCGGGTGAGCGGGGCGGGGCGTGGCGTGGCGTGGCGTGGCGCGGCGTGGCGTGGCGTGGCGTGGCGTGGCGTGGCGTGGCGTGGCGGGGCGGGGCGTGGCGTGGCGGGGCGGGGCGCGGTGGGGCGGGGAGGGGCGTGGCGGGGCGGGGCGGGCGGCGGGGCGGGGCGGAGAGGGACGGGGCGGAGAGGGACGGGGCGGAGAGGGACGAGGCGGAGAGGGACGGGGCGGAGAGGGACGGGGCGGAGAGGGACGGGGCGGAGAGGGACGGGGCGGAGAGGGACGGGGCGGAGAGGGACGGGGCGGAGAGGGACGGGGTGGAGAGGGACGGGGCGGGGCGGGGCGGGGCGACTTCGCGCGCGGGCGTCCATATTCCGCCGCCTGCGAATCGCTCCGCGGAATCAGAGCGTCTTTGTTTCCCGCCTGGGCGTTCGAGCGTGGAGCGGCAGGGACCGGAGTGGTGCCTCTTGATCAAGCTGCGATTGTCCAACGGCCTCTTCCTCGGCGTCGCCCGGCCCTCACTCCTCTTCGCTGCCCTCGCCGCCCTCGCCGCCCTCGCTGCCCTCGCCGCCCTCGCCGCCCTCGCTGCCCTCGCCGCCCTCGCCGCCCTCGCCGCCCTCGCCGCCCTCGCCGCCCTCGCCGCCCTCGCCGCCCTCGCCGCCCTCGCCGCCCTCGCCGCCCTCGCCGCCCTCGCCGCCCCCGCCGCCCTCGCCGCCCTCGCCGCCCTCGCCGCCCCCGCCGCCCTCGCCGCCCTCGCCGCCCTCGCCGCCCTCGCCGCCCTCGCCGCCCTCGCCGCCCTCGCCGCCCTCGCCGCCCTCGCCGCCCTCGCCGCCCTCGTCTACTTTGACGCGCTGCTCCTTCCTCCGGTTGTTATCGACGCCTTTGTATTTCCTTGTTCTGCAGTAGTAGACTTTCTTGCTCATGCTTATGCATTCGTGCAGCTATCGCTCTGGCTTCTGATACATTTTGTAGTTTCCTATGACTATTTGATATTTCAACTTATTCTTTAGTTCATAATCTAAGTTTCTTATCAAATTGTTTCATTTTGGTTGATGCTTTCAAAAGCGTGTGTGAATATTTTTCTTTAACGTTCTTTGCACTCTCAAATTGTGATAAATGTTTCCTTTCTTGAAAATTTTCTTTCCAGTAATTTATATGTTCATTCTTTTTTATTTTTGTCTCATTTTCTGGTAGTACGCCGTCATTGTTAGACGGGAATTTATATTATTTAATTTAGAAGGGTATTTACCACAGTAATATTTTTGTATATAAAATCCAAAGATCCATATCAAAAAAGATTGTTAGGAACCTTTTAAACGTTCGAAATACAATCAATTTGATCAGGAATACTACCTATGACCATCGTTTCTATTTGACGAATAACATAGCATATCATATAGAAAAACGTGAAATGTGGAAGTGATATTTGACACAAAGAAATAGGGAGCATCTTTTTACTATTACAAAATATCGCTTTTCTTATGAAACCTTGTCTGCTTATGCCGTTTTTACTGGAAAGTATAAATAAGTGCTGTCACCGCGTTATTTCACTACCTTCTTTCTCAGTGGTGATTCGCTTATTATTCCTTCGTGGTTGGTTAGAGGAGGCGAGAGAGAGAGAGAGAGAGAGAGAGGGAGAGAGAGAGAGAGATGGGGGGAGGCAAGGAGACTGGCCGACGCGACGCACGCAACGCGAAGACCGGGGCAGACGGCGCTCGAATGCGGAGGCGGCGCCTGTTGCGGCCGGGGCCGGTGGCGGCGTCGGGGCGATCGGGGACGGGCGCCGGGGGGCGGGGGCGCCAGCGAGCGAGTGGGCGGGCTCCCCACCCCACCCCGCCGCCCGCGCCGTCGTTCGCCAAATTGCCGGTGACAAAAAGGCTGAGGCCCTTGTTTTTTCGCCGGGGCCTCTGTAATTGTCCCGCCGCTGGGTCAGCGCGGCTGGACAATGCGCCGTGATGAGCGGTCGCCGCCGCCGCCGACGAAGGGACGGAGGGACGGAGGGACGAAGGGACGAAGGGCGGACGGGGTGAAGGCGCGGGGTCGCCGCTGCGGGCTCCGAGAGCCATTCAGCCGCGCTGCCGCCCGGAGCGCCGCGCGTCCGGCGATTGAGAAGTTTTACGCTCGCCGCCGACCGCGCCACCGTCGCCCCGTGACCGCGACGTTCCTCGTCGTGGCTCGTGAATAGCGAGTCCGCCCGCCTGCCCGCCGCGATGTTCGGCCCCGCCCCCCTCGCTTCATTAAATGCCTGCGCCCGTCCCCGCGCCCAGCGCTGGGCGCAGGGCGGGACGGATGTGGCGATGAGGGCGATAATAGTGCAAGTGCCCGAGGTGGTCGCTGCGGCGAAAGCGGACGGAGAGGGGTCGGTGAAGATGTTACTTACGAAATAGAATTGGATGAGAAGAGAGGCAAAGTGGTAGAAGATGAACTGTGGAACAGATGCGGGAATTTCTGGGAAGTCTGATACTGTGACATCTGAGACACAAAGGAAGGTATTTATACCGAAAAGTGGAGGGCCGAGACAGGTGATATTTTCATATTCCCCAAATACTTTCGGCAACGCTGATGACTGTTTGACACAGCTTGTATAACAGACTCTGTTACATTCACAGTCCGCAAGCTTGCGGTCGCAAGTGGTGTACGAAGATCGATGTTAAAATTTGCGTCACTGTACGTGGGATTTTATTCAATTAACTTCCTCAAAAATACATAATTTTCTTATAAAATAGCAATTTAAGTGCAATAATCTTTTGATCAATCACTAGTGTTTGAATACCATGATTTATTTCTCAATAGAACATAATATTAGATGCAATGTAAAACTTATTTGTGGTTGAAGTCAATCTTACCTTCACTAGTATAATTATTATAGACATGTTGCAATATCGCTGATATTGCAATTAAATTCAGATTTAATCAAGCAATAATGACGCAAATACATACATATGTCATTATTAAAATTATAGGACGCTATATTTCATTACAAAATTCGAAGTAATTATTTTACAAATTCGTTGACAGATTTAGGGTTTTATGAAGAATTAATTTTGTTTAATTTTCATTTAATGTTAATATTTGAGCGCAAAGCGTAGGTAATGGCAATTCCTGCGTATCTAATTTGTTAGGTTTTCGTGGTCAACAATGATCGATATACAATCGTTGTGCAATCGTTGTGCATTTATTTCTTAAGAGAATTTTTAGAGTAAAATATTGAAATGTGGGTTGTAAAGTTCCACAACTAATTGCTATTTCCCTATTTTATTCAGAAATTCACTAAGTTTTGTTACACAAAATGCTGCTTGAATGAAAAATGAATATACGAAAAGTTATGAATAAATAAAGAACGGAAAAGTAACTCAATAATGAATGTATTTTAATTGCAGGAATTGATGGGATTATTCATTCATTTGTGGTTTTCTATTTGTTGCAGGTATGTGATGATATTCCATGATTCCTTCATTCTTGATTGCTCAAAGGTAAGGCATGAATGGTATTAGTAAAAACGGTAAACTAAATACTAAATTTGCATTTTTCAAATGTTTAAGAATTTGAAACTCATAATATTTTTTACTCATTTGTCATCTTCTAAAATAATAAAATGACGAACACTTTGGAAAAAATACAAAATAAACCTAAATAGAATGATATAGATTGAATAAATAATTCTTAATGCCACACCCCCTTCTCGTATTATGATATTACGTCATAACTACAGGTGAGTCATTTCAAGTGGTAATACACCACCTCCTCGATCAAAAGAACAAAAAGTTTTTATCACATTTTTCTTACAGAGGTTTCGTTTTGCTCGGCGTTTCCGAACGATTTCTTTTTTTCTATAATGTCCAAAAAGTTGTGCTTAAAGTGAGTTGAAACTATCTGTATAGTTTTAAGTTTCGCCGAAGAGAAAAACATTCCTCTTTTGGAAACAAACTGAGGGAAACGCAAATGTGTGAATTGACCGAATTGGGGAGCTAATTATAACCTTAATCGCGCGTGGTCCTGCCATCGCACCCAAGTTTAGGCTGTGAAAACATTCGGTCGCCATCTGGTTTTCAGAATTATAGTGCACTCGCTGTTCACAAATGACGCTAATGGCCTTCCTTATTCACAATTACGCTTCGAGTCCTGAAAAAGAAATGGCGGTGTACACTCTGAGAAGAAATCGAAAAATTCAAACACATTTTCATTGTGAATATATGCATCTGACGTAATAAATAAGGGATTTATTTGTTTCCAATATAAAGAGGAAGACGCTGATGTTTGTTTTACCACATGAACCTGTGCACCCTGGATACGTTGTGTGTGGTGTTTGTTTTGATCTTAAATATCTTCTCAGATACAAGTAACAGCTGTTGTTCTCACAGAACTGCGTTGAGAGTGTTAGGGGGATGGACTGAGAGGTGCATTCAGAAGTGTTCTCAGGACGCAAAGTTGTGGAAGAGGGGGGGTTCTGCTCCTCCAACTCGACGCAATAGCGAGTTTCGAGAACACTGGCCAAGCGCGGCCACGTGCCATGACAGCCGTCACGGCCACCGCCACCTTCACACTTCGACTCCCCTTTATCCCTCAACCCTACTCTGTCTTCCGCCGCGCCCTCCGGACAAATGGACTCTCCTCTTTGTTTAACAGCCACTCCCTCCGCCGCGTTTCCTCGGCCCCCCACTTACCAACCAAATGCACAGGTTTCTCTCGAACTATGAGCGGCGGTGTCTCCCCTTGCCGGCCTCCACTGTCGTGTGTCTCCTCAACACAGAATACGCAACATCCCCAGTGGGAGAGAGTTTAACAAATAAAAATATTGCAGAATGTGAACCTTCCATCAGCATATCGTGCATCAGACGACTGCATGACCGACTTTGTTGCTGCATTTTCGAAATCATCTGTATCAAATTGTGAAAGCAAGCGGATATTTTGAGAGCATTAACATATTTTTGTACAATGTGTAAACCTAGGCTTACATCTCTCTAAACAGTAGTTTCGTCGTGTTTTCAACTACATGTCCCCTGACATATTTAATTCACTACTCACCCTCATGGAAGAAATCCCATTAATTACTGGTGGTAACAGCCGACGCGTTGAGTAAAAATCCATTTTAAATTCCCTCGCGCTAACACAGCCAATTCAACTTTTATTATTATTAAAATTATTTTTATTCCCACAGCGCCAAATCCTACATTTAACACAAACAATTGTTCAAACATTGATATCAATCCCTAAAGTTGAGCATATAGATAATTCATACGTTCGGCCACGTTAATACGCTGTGTCAGCGGGGCGGAGCAACGCGGACCCGTTATCAATGGTGTTCGGGGAATTATACGCGGAGGGGTGCCCCAACATTCGCCCCCCCCCCCGCCGCCCACAACCCGCCACCCGACCCGGATGCTGTGGGCGGCGCGCGCGGACGCCGCTGCGCGCCGCGACGCTCCATTGTTCGAGGACGGGCGCGGCCACGATTTTTATTTATACGGATGCGACAAAATATTTTCCGTTCAATGCATAACTTACGCCCTCGAGGCTGTGTGACGACGATTCCAGTCGTCCGCCGACCGCCTATTGTGCGCGACGTGAACAGCGAGCGGGCGGGAGGCGGGCAGGAGGAGGGGCAGATGGATGGGCATGAGGATGGGCATGAGGATGGGCAGGAAGATGTGCAGGAGGATGGGCAGGAGGATGGGCAGGAGGATGGGCAGGAGGATGGGCAGGAGGATGGGCAGGAGGATGGGCAGGAGGATGGGCAGGAGGATGGGCATGGTGATGGGGCAGGAGGATGGGGCAGGAGGATGGGGCAGGAGGATGGGGCAGGAGGATGGGGCAGGGGGATGGGGCGGGCAGTTGGCGAGCAGTGAGCGCGGGGGGGCGTGGCTCTGAGAGTCGGATCAACGGAGATGTCCTCGCGGTGCGGGTCGCGGGGAAGGCACGGGAGCCGGCCGGGCTACGAGCGAATTAAGAAGCGAATTATTTGCGGAATTCAACGGACGGAGCTAAAAATAATAGACGGCGGAAGCTCGAAATTGAATGAAACAGCGCGCGGATAAAAGTCCGCCATGGGGAAGACGGAGAGGAGCGGTTTATTGCAGACCCGACAAAGTCGTGGCCGTCCGACTGCAAGATAAAATAAATATAGCCGCGTAATGGAGATGAACTCGTTATTATGAGAAACAACGTTGAAGATCTTTCGACAGCACCAGAGAGACTTCTACCGAATGGAAGTCACTCAGGAATTTGTGCTAATTTTTAATGTTGTGAACGGACTTAGAATTTCAGGTTAAATGTTGTAAATTTATTCAAACATGTAAAAGGAGATGTGAGAATGAAAAAGTCAATTGAAAAATTAGCTTTGCAGTCATTTGAGCTTTAAAAATTTAACGCAGTTTCTGTTTATTTATTTGGTTCATATTATCTATCGTAGAGAACTAATGATTGCAAATGAAACCTAGAAACAGAAATAACGTTACGCTAACATGCTAACATGCCAATTAACATTTCATTTAAGTCATTTTTAATACATATATTTTTCAGTATTCACTACCATCTTAATAAAATATTTAATGTATGCATCATCGTAAAATATTAAAATTTGACTTACATGGAATAAACTTTAAGCACCAAATTTCACATGAGAGAACTAATCTCCCGAAACTGAAACCTCTTCCACTTTAACTGCGCTACAATTTACCCGCTCAGAACTGCGATTCCCCGTTTAGATCCGAGCAGAATACAGAATTTCCTGCGCCGAAGCATTGAAACATGCCTCGTATTACCAGGGTTTCACTTGGCCGGGCAATGTTCTCTTGTGCGTTATCCGAGCTGCGTCCGAACATCACTTGTATCGCAAAGCACAAGCGGAGGCGACGGAGGCGGCGGGGGCGGCGGGGGCGGCGCCGCGCGCAATCAAAGGCCCGGGCGCGAGAGGATTCGGGACGAGGCCAGCGCCCGTCGCGGCGGGCGGCCGAAGCTAAGCGGATGTTTGATGGACTGGACGGTAATCCTCTTGTTCCAATATTGATTAGACCATAAATAATCGCTTTAGTTTGAATTGTTGATTGATGGTGGCGCCGGCGGATCATTTATTCAGGCTACGGTGGCCGGGACCGGATGTCGCGGGCCGCCCGCGCACCGGACGTGACGCCTCACCCGCCGCCACCGCCGCCGCCGCCGCCTCCCCCGGAGCCAACATGGCGGCGGGCCGCACGACCTACCCCGGTACTCCCGCGTTCCGCCGGAAAAACGCCATGCATCACGTCAAAAACGAGCAAACCGAATAGCGAACACGGCACGGAGAGTTCGGGAGATAACATTTATTTAAACACATCACACGATAATGCGATGGACTTACTTCCCCTTCTTTTTTTTCGAGCCGGTGCTATAACGGGTGGCTATTGCGGTTAAATGTAGGGAAAATAAAAGTCCGCCTCGCCCATTACGAGCGTCGGGTGAGCGGAGTGGGGCGGGACGCGCGGTATTTTTTTCTAGGAGTCCGGGCTAATGCTGGAGTTCTGGAGGTCTTTAATCCGCCGGGGCTAATAAGCCGGCCGCATTTCCGGCGTGAATGTCGCGCGTTGTGGGACTTGAGATGCACCCGCGTTGCCCAGGCTGTTACCGTCACACAGTGGGAGATCATCTGTGGGTGGGTTTTTGCAGTTTTTCATGTAACTCTTTGACCTCCATTCTGGTGTGGTTCTCCGTAATAGATGATACACGGTAGGAAAGATTTAAACGTTATAAATGCAGTTGTAGCATGTAAACCTTTAATACAGATATAGAATTTCCTATATATCATCCGATAAGAGACAGGACGTTTATTTGAGCTGCAAAGAGAAAGAGAGTGGTTTATTTGTTTGGTAAAACCACGTAACGTGAACTGAAAAAAAGGAATAGACCATTAATACAACGTTTCTAATTGCTTGGAATTTACGTAAAACCTTCGACAGATTTTCTTATAAGATTGCGGTTATTTATACGATGAGTTATCCATTTTTAATATTATTAAATATGTCATGCAATAAAATTATTATTCAATTGAAAACAATTAGAAAAATTTCCTTTGCAAACAAAAGATGGGTTTTCACCCCTTCTAGCTTTTCCAAAATCAATTGTGATATAATTGTTGTGACTAATGGCCGAATATTTTAAATCGTTTCTTTTGGCCAATACTCGACATAGACTCTGTTTTGGGCAAGTTTAATTTGATAATTCATTGGTTACTAAATACAATTTTGACTCCCATATTAAATATATTTACAAGTATTAATAAGGCAGTGATAACCGGAGAAGGCTAAATGGAAAGGATTCCTAACATCCTCTTAACGCTAAGTAGGTTAAACTAGTGGTACTCCTGGTACAAGGGTAAACAAATGCAGCCTAGTTACGTCGACACCTGTCTTAAGAAAATATATTTATTTGGTCCTCATAGAATTCATGATCACCTTAATTACATGAAGATTTTATGAGTTCGCGGAAAGTCTTTAAAAACTATCAAATAAAATTTATTCTGTATGTTTGTAACGAGGGAAATTTCTATGAATTATTGACCTTCTTTGTAAACAAAAATCTTTGCATCTCTGCAAGCAGTTGAAATAACACGCACTGATTATACCGGAAACTTGTGGAATTCTTATGTGAACCTAATACAATTCCATACTAAATTGGTGAGTATAAAGAAAATTTAAGTCACTTTCCTGAGAATGGCAAAGTACTTTAAGAGATAAGATGAAGCAGACTGAAAAATGTGCTATTTTCTGTGCTTTCCACCTAATACATAATTTTACAGGCATACGTGTTCTAGTTTCCACGAGAAGGGAAACAGTTTAAAGTAGGTCTAGGCTTTTGGATTTTAATACGATTTAATTTATTATTTGTTTTAGATATCGTAATGTAGAACAGTAAAATTTTGTCAATGCGTAAGATGTATAATGCGGAAATCTCTCTAATGTGAACATAAATCGCGGTTCCGACAAAGTAAACTTCGCAGTTACATTGCATAATGCTAAATTTTGTCTAATACGAAAAAAATACTGTTTCCTTGAGTTTCTGCATTGAGCAAGTTTTACTGAATTACGAGAAATAGGTCACTAAAAACTAATAGAAAGGACCAAAGTGAATAGTATGAATGAATATTTTCTGATCGGTTCATTTGGAATGGTAGACATTCCAGCGTTGGTACTTAGGTCACGTCCTGCGAAGGGCTATACTTGGGTTTTCGTAACGTGACCGATGACATTAGGTCATTTTTACACCCCCTGCCTTATAAAATGAATCTTTATAACAGTGATAAGCACATGTTTGAGGCCATGAGTCCCGTTGAGAAGGACGTTCGCGAATTAATTAAAAAGATTCATTTTACAAGGCGGGAGGCGTAAAAATGACCTAACGTCATCGGCCAGGTTGCAAAAACGCTAGTGTAGGCAGGCGGCGGCAGGGCGGGACGGGGCTTGGTCCTCGAATTAGCTCATCCGCTTTAATCGAGAGCCTCCGCGAGGCGGCGTGCGAGCCCACGACGCACACGCGCGCCACACGGCCGCGTTTAACTGCCGGATGAAAAAAACAACAAAAAGAGAGCTAACGGGCGCTCATCTGCCGACCCTCCCTCCCCCACCCCCTCCACCCGTTCCTCTTCCGGAGCGGGGTGGGGAGGAGGGGACGAAGCGTCCCCCTCCCCCAGGCGCGCACCAAGGGTGCTCTGCACCCTGCAGGCGGACGGGGGCGTAACTCAAATGCTGGTATTTAAATTTTTTTAAGTAGTTTATTGTGGCTTCGCGCACTATTATTTTTCATGAAAAATCTCTCCTGCCGTATATTTGCGAGTGGCTCTAATTAGTGGACCGGGAGCGGTGGCTCAGTGCAACAACTGATGTCACTGCAGCGCCTCTGATCGGGAGGTTCTAGGTTCGAGTCCAGACAGCGGCAGGGTTTTCGACACTAGCTGTTCAGTTAGGTCAAATGAAGTCGTTGCCTGGGAGGAGAACTCTAGCGACCGGCTGCTCTGATCGGTAGTTTTCCGTGGTTTCTCCAATCAACACCAGGCGAATGCCTGAACAGTACCCTACCAAACGGGCCACGGACCGCGCGCGATATTGTGACATACCAATATGTGACATAATATGGTACAATATTTATTATAAATTGCGTAAATTATAGGGGATAAATATATGTGAATATGCTAGCATAGCAACGGTAAGCGAGCCGTCGTCAAGGTCAACAATCTTCATGCAGTGACAATCGCGGAGACGGCTAGTTCATTTTGTATAGAATTCAGGGATTGGCCGAAAAAGCAGTGACAGTCGTGAAGACGGCTAGTTCATTTTGTGAGAAATTTAGGGATTGGCTAGGTACGGAAGTACATCAAGTGTTGTCTGTAAATAAACAATCGAAAAGATGGACCGAGCTTTGCAGGGCTGAAAGAATACGATAGGCATTCATTCTGACTGATGCCGTGGTGTTGAACGGATCGTGCTCCAATTAATGTTAGGAGTTTTGTGGGACTTGTAAGCATCTACTAGGGAGTAGATATTGATAGAACTTCGGATTTGAATGCTATGTGTGACAGTAAAACTTAAAATATTTCAAGTGAACGAGTTAGAAGGACATTGAGGGCTTAGGCGAAGTTATCAGTAAGTGGACTGGAATGCTAACAGCAGATAGTTTATTGATCGTTGAGTATTCAGCATACGCGTGGGACGAACTTGGAATTCGTAAATTGGCGAACGAATTTTATTAACGAGACTTTATTAACTTCGGAAACAGTGATGAACGGTGATTGAAGCGTGCTTCTGCAAGAAAAGAAGAGAGAAGATGGTATCTGGACCTGAGGACAGCGACGTCGGAGAAGAATGAAGATGGTCCAAGAGCGCGCGAAGACGAATACGACATTATAAGGTTGGAACAGGTCATGACCAAGGTTTTTTTTATATTGTGTAAAATCATAAAGTACCAAAATTGTTTAATAAATTTCCATGTTTTGTGAAATGAATACATGATTCTCATTGAGCCAATTCTAGTAACGAAGTAGCAAGATAGAAATATATTTGCTTTTCAGATTCCTCGACCACTCTGTATAGATGGCAGATCGGATAATCATCTATTAGCATACAATAGTGATTATTTCTATGAAACCCATCGACCCAGGTAGCCGGAAACTAATTTATTTATAATTAGAGTTGGAGGTTAACTTTTATGATAGTATTAGCGTAATCTTTTCCTGGCGCCCATTTATACAAATTCGGAACGGATTACGTTGAAATAAATCATCAATATATTCAGTTTATTTCAAAATGGCGCCTCAAGTGAGGCTGAATTTGTTTTAAATTAGACAGTTTATTTCAAAATGGCGCTCCAACTGGGGCTGAATTTGTTTTAAATTAGACAGTTTATTTCAATATTTCCCTGCCTCTTCCTTGTCCTATCATCACCCCTTACTCTCTCTCTCTCTCTCTCTAACATGCACTACACACCACATATTCATATTTCGGGAGACCGGTCGGGAGACCCGGCTGGGGCGGTGCCCCGCTGGTGGGAGAATGCTGGTTAGGGGGAAACCCCACTAGACGACGGTAGGTTGGCGCCGGATCTCGCCATTCAGCGGGGGAAGATCACCGCCATCTCCCGAGAAAAAACATGCACTACACTTACGAAATAATGACCTAAGCTGTTGACGCGCCCGGAATCACTAACCAACTAACCAATCTAATCAGTGGTATAAAATGGCGCTGATGTCGAGTTTGGTGGAGGTGGTCCATTATTGAGGCTGCCTACCGTTCGGTCACGGATTGTGGTGCGTAAGAATTTTTATGAGGAGTTTGCGAGGTACGAAAATTGCATCTTACTACAAATAGATAATTTTTAATGAAAAATAGTTAATAATAATTCGATAAAAACGTGGTGAAATAATTTTTTCAATATTTTCGTTCTACATTCGTGACTAGATAATGGAATATCATTTCGTAATTGTATATTTAATCTTTCATTGTTATTTCAATATCTCATAATGTCTCAGAAGATATAGTTGAGAAAACCTATTAGGGTAACGAAATTTAATGCAATTTACGAAATTATACAACCCAAAATATGTAATAAGCTCAGGTATATTAATACAAAATAGTTGACAGAATGAGGGTAAGGGAAATAACTTTGAAATGAAGTAAAATTACAATCCAGTGCTCTGTCCTGAGAGCCCCGACGTTGAATGCTTTTCGAGAACGTCATGAGAGTTAATTCTTCGTCTGATTATATTGCATAAGCTCATCAATGATCTTAAATTTAGAGCACCGAGTAAACATACAGTTCTTTTTGCACTTATTATCAGAACATTAAAACTTGAAAATTATGAAAAAACAAGTTACATTTATTATTATAATTTTAAGTAGTATTTGCTTTAAAATACACATTATTCAATAAACAGTTTATTTATGTAATTCTTGAAAATATCATACTCACTTCTCTTTCACAGTTTGATACTTTGATGAACAAATGAAAAATGAATATAACTGGGAAGATAAATTTCTCAATCATCAATATCTCAAATATATATATATATATATATATATATATATATATATATATATATATATATATATATATATTGAAATGCCTTCATTAATTGCATGTTTTTGTAGATCTAAAAATAGTATAAACCATATTCTAATAATTATTAATGCTAGCATTTGAAAATGCTTATAATCTCTTTGAATACATTTATTCATTTGGAATTCTAAAGTAGTACTATTATCCTAAGGTAAAATATTTAGTTATATTTGATTCGAATCACGCTAATCCTAAAACTGTTTTATAGATTAATCCTAAATAATTTTATTTTCTCTTTCACTGCCACCATGAGCATACCTTATCCAGCTCGCCGGCATTCGCTGTCACGTTGGCAGTCCCGTGACCCCAGCCGAGGCTGCAGCCGCGGAGAGTCGGCCAGCCTAGTGCGCTACCGCATGAATAGTGCAGTGTATGACGACATGCACGATGACCCCTGGGCTGTTTGATGCCGCACTACTGTTGCGGTGGGGGGTATTGTGGGGAGCGCGCGGTCACACTATGGGCGCTCGGCGCCGCCCGATCCACGACCTGCGACCGCGGCGGCTTCACTGGCATTGCCTCGCGTCACTTCTAGTTGAGCGCAGGCTCTATCAACTGACTCCCCATTGCAGCTGGGGACGAAATGCCAGGTTGCAAGGTTGGGGTTTTAGGGTCGTTTTGTGTGGCTGGACGTACAACGTATTTTCTTTTTTTCCCATTTTATTTGTTTTTATTTTCAACCTGTTACATCCAAACCATTGGTAAATCGTTTGTCGGAGTATTACATTGGTATGTGAAGGAACTTGGTATTCAGTCCTTCATGGATTCATTTTTAGCAGTGAACAAATAAATAGTATACCCTATAAATTTAACATCATAAAACAAATATGATCAAGACAGAAACATGGCTGGACGTAAAACGTATTATCCTTTCTATTTTATTTTATATGTTTTTATTTTCAATCTGTTACATCCAAACCATTGGTAAATCGTTTTCCGGAGTATTACATTGACATGAGAAGGAACTTGGTATTCAGTCCTTCATGAATTCATTTTTAGTAATAAACAAATAAATAGTATACACGATAAATTTACCCCGACAATTTATAAATTAATTTAAAACTGTTTTAGTTAATTACAGTATAATTTTCTGCAGCAGTACCGTAACGTATTATGTTGGTCGATAAATATTTGGCGCATTAATAGGGCACCTGAAATTCGAAAGAATCAATTATTTTTATCGTACTATCTATATGGAAGAAGTGTGGGTGTATAAAGCGCTAACATCCATACGATGCTTACTTTCTCGCCCTTGCTTCGTGAGAAGATGAAGTATTATAATCGTGCGCTTGAAAACGGCGAATTTTCTATAGAAAAACCCTTGTCGCTAATCTCCGATAATGATAAAGAGAACATATCTTGTTCCTATAGGCAATAACTGGCTTTCTCTAACAGGTTGTGTAGTCGAAATCCATGTTTTGTGGGGCAGTGATACTGAGAAAACAATTAATGTCAAATCATCTGTATGACAGTCTGTCTGTCTGTCTGTACAAGGAGTGTCACCACTGTAAAATCGCTGCAAGGTCAATAAGGGAGTTCAATGATCCTGGTAGAGCGAGTGAATACAGGCACGGAAATGGAATTCGGACTCTATGAAATGTGGATATGCTCGGTACTTTGAATCTATTTTTTAAGATAGAGACGTCGGGTCAGTGGCATTGCCTAGCGTGACTTTGTGGTTGAACTTCAGGCCAGAAATTAATTTCATGCTCCTTGGAGTTCTATAGTCATAAGAAAGTTTTGTAACGTGCTTTTAAGAGACTGATTTTGTCTCTTTCTCCAGATAAGACAGTTTCATAGGAGTATCTTGAAGGCTTGTAAGTGCAGCATGAGGTCATCTTTAAATTAATTAATTAAATTCCTATCTCAAGTCCATTTAGACACTGACATTACTTTCGAAATTAGTTTAGTATTAATTAACTTCCAGTAACAATGTAATGTTTTTTCGTAAAAATTGATATTTTACAACAATAAATGTAAAATATATTTGTGTAAGTACTTGACATTTTCGGGTCAGATTAACCCTCAGTTACTCGCGTTATGTTTTGCCACACAAGTTCCCGAGTGGCATACTTTGTACGTCAAGCTTATTTTGTTAGAAAAATGAACTCTGCCAGATCTGAATATTATTTGGATTTAATTTTTATTTAGTTTTATTTAGTGTAGTTAGTATCGAGTAGGATGCAGTTGAATGCCTTCTGCAAGGTTAGGTCAAATGTCAGGACGCGCGTTGATGTTATCTGACACCTAGATCGATAACAGTTCCAGTGGTGTAGAAAGTACGCCAGCGCGAGTAACTAAGGGTTAATCTTCTTCCAGCTAGTGTTGCTGGCCCCTGATTTTTATTTATTATCCACGTATGGGTATACGAGAGATAGGTAGAAAGCATAACGTATTTCCAGCACTATACCTATATTACTTGGCCTGTTTGAACTTTCTTTCGTCATAAAATCACATGACTACATTTGACGATGAAACGTATTCAAACGACTAGTTGTAATTTATTGACAGTTCACCAAATACTTTGATAAGTTTTACAATCGATATAAAACAGACGACATAATTTAGTAGAAATATCCATGCTCATGTATTGATTACTTAGAAAAAATTAACACAGTTGCTTTAGTAAATTCAATTATACATTAGAATAAATCGATTGAATGTGAGAACATCAATCTCTTAAGTTGCCAGCAAGTTAAGTTGGCATTAAGTTAAGTTGGCATTATGTCATCGGTTTACAAGAAATATGACTCAATTCAAAATTCGTAACTTTTAATTAAAAAATAAACATGATTAGATACTACGATATCTTTACTAATAAAGAATTATAAAGGTAACACAGGCAGAAAAAAAAAGTTGTCAGATACCAAAAACTTGACACATGTTTCTCTGTGTATTTAAACGCGCTGAATCTGAATCTAAAGCCAGAATTCCGCCAGCACCTTCCATTTTTTCAAATCGCAAAAAATTACCGTGACATTTTTTCTTTTTTTTGTTTTCGGGGTTGTTGTCATAACCAAAGACTTGACACTTGTTTATCTATGTATTTCAATGCGCTGAATCCAAAATTTTGGCGATTTACAAAAAATAGAAGGTGGTGGCGAAATTCTGGCTTCAGATCCGTATTTAGCGCGTCGATATACAGAGAAAAACATGTGTCAAGTCTTTGGATCTGTCAACAACCCCCGAAAACAAAAAACACAATGTCACGGTGTGTTTTTGCGATTTAAAAAATGTAAGGTGGTGACGGGCATTATTTTATCCACAAACTGAATATCAAATTTATTCAACAAAGAATGGTATTAAAAACTAGAAAGATATAAAAGATTTTAGCAATAACTCTTACTAATAAATTTATTTCAGGTTTGAGATTTTTACCATGTTATAATGTGTAGAAGCAAAAGAAAAGTCTGAAACGAGGTTAAGGCTAGAGGCTTAAGAAGGCTTGAGGGTCGCGGGTTCGAATTCCGCTTCGGGCATGCATGTCTGTGTGTGTTTGTTGGTTTGTTGGCCTTACGTGTTCTCCCTACAGTTTAAAATCACAGAGGTCGCTTTATGACCATGATGCTAAAAAGCGACCTTAAAAACATGTCAGTAACAGATGTCGAAGCATGTCAGCTGATTGAAACGAATTGACATTACAAAGCATACTTTTCATTTTACAGTCAAAGCAGTAAATAAGTTTATTTCACGAAACAGGTTCAAATCACTCGTTCAGTCGTACTTGCAGTACAGCTGTGCCAACTGTCAAGGAGTAAGCAAAAGTTTTATTCTGCTGAAAACTATACCGTGACCCTTTCGTGTTCCAAAGAACCTCATTTGAACCGTGAACTGGAGCTCCGCTGCTTCCGAGCGTGCGGTGCGCATATGCTGCGCCTCAACACCGATTCAGCGACCGTCAGGCGAGGACGCGAGGACGCGAGGACGCCGTGCGGAGTGGAACAAAGGGGGCGGCGTTGGGTCGCGGGGGCTCCGTTGCGGGGCGAGCCGCGCGCAACAGAATATACTGCGCGGGGCAGGGAGGTTTAAGGGGCGGGGAGGTGTGAGGGGGCGGGGAGGTGTGAGGGGGCGGGGAGGTGTGAGGGGGCGGGGGAGGTGTGAGGGGCGGGGGGCTTAAGGGGCGGGGGGGGTGAGAGGGGTAAGGGGAGGTGTGATGGCTGGGGAGGTGTGATGGTTGGGGAGGTGTGGATGGTTGGGGAGGTGGAGAGGGCGGGGAGGTGGAGGAGGCGGGGAGGTGCGGAGGGGAGGCGGGCGTGAGGAGGCGGGGAGGTGTGAGGAGGCGGGGAGGGCAGTGGAGGAGGCGGGGAGGTGTGAGGAGGCGGGGAGGTGTGAGGAGGCGGGGAGGTGTGAGGAGGCGGGGAGGTGTGAGGAGGCGGGGAGGTGTGAGGGAGGCGTGGAGGTGGAGGAGGCGGGGGAGGTGTGAGGAGGCGGGGAGGTGTGAGGAGGCGGGGAGGTGTGAGGAGGCGGGGATGTGTGAGGAGGCGGGGATGTGTGATGGGGCGGGGATGTGTGATGGGGCGGGGATGTGTGAGGAGGCGGGGAGGTGTGGGGGGGCGGGGAGGTGTGAGGGGGCGGGGAGTTGTGAGGGGGCGGGGAGGTGTGAGAGGGCTGGTAGGTGTGCTGGGGCGGGGAGATGAGAGGGGCGGGGAGGTGTGAGGGGCGTGGAGGGGATGGGACTGAGCCCTAGCGCAACATGGCCGCCAGGGAAGCGCCGCGCCGCGCCGCGCCGCGGGGCGAGGGAAGCGGGGCGCCGCAAGGTGAATGGATAGCACGCGTGTTGCTTGTGAAATGCACTGCGCGCCTAAGTACGGAGCTTTTAGAGCGCGGGCAAGCGGGGAGCGTGTGTCAGTGGTGACAGAGGTTGGGAGTGACGAAAAGAGCTGCGCGGATGTGAGGGTAGATGCGGATGGTAGAAAAACTTCAATTTGTGTCATGAAAAATATTGCTATCATTCGCCATTGATTAAAATATACCTAGAGTATAACTTAGTCTTAAAGTTCAATCAGTAATATTATTATTAATTTGTATTAGTTAATATTGAATTATTAGTCAAACTGACTAATGAGAAACTAGAATGATTTCTGAAATGGAATGGAGAAATACTAACGTTTTTCTAGCCGCGAAAGAAGCTTTTTTTTTTTCATAATGCGGATTATTTCTGACAAGGGCAGCCAGAATACATGGAACATGATATATAATTTTGTGTTGTAAGGTAAAAAGCAAACCACTTCATGTCCTTTACACTAGTCTAAATCATCACTTTTCTTTTCATATTTGTCCGGCTAGGAGATGAACCAACTGTTTAATATTTTGTCGGCAACATTTTATCAAAAGGAAGAAGTATAAGAAGGAGAAGAAGAAGAAGAAGAAAAAAGAAGAAAAAAGAAGAGGAAATATGATTCCATAAAGTAGAATCTTTGTACTCGTAAATCAGTATACCTAAAATATTTTAATTTTATTATTTTGCTTATATTTATATTTTAGGTTTGAAAATTGAACATCGACATAATTATAGTATATTTTCATATATTGTTTAGTATTAATTGAATCTGATTATAGGTAAGCAATAATTATTTTTCCTCTGGAAGAAAGAAACTCGGATTTCTGACAGTGTCCACCGAAAACGAGAGCTCAAGTTCAAGTAAACGAAGAAATATAACAGAAAGTTATTGCCCTTTCATAAAGCCAATGGACAGCTTATCTGCTACTATCTTTCAAAAACCAAATCTGTTTCCCAACACAGTAACTTTTTAAATAAATTTCGTTCTAGTATCATAGATTTTTTTAACACTGCTGGATTAGTTCACACTTGACTCGATAGGAATCGATTCTTTTTTGTCAGTCACAGTCAATTCAAAGTAAATTTTATTGCGCCTCTCTTTTATCCGTGTCTCAGTTGCTACATATGATTCAATGTAGCACATAAATCAATTCATTAAGATCATCAATCTATTCGTTAAGAATCGATTCAATCTCGCTCATCGCCTCCATTCACAGGTACCAAAAGTGAGACGAATCCCCATTCCTACGGCAGTGTGAAGCCGTTCTGATTCAGGTGCTTGATTAGTTTAGGGAAATACATTTATTTTCCTGTTATTCTCCAGTGAATAGTTACAAATAGGTACCGCAAAATATTAGATTTTATCAAAATACACAAAAAGGTTTACAGTTTGAAAGAAAACTTCAATTCTTCATAAATGTTGCAATGGATATGGATCTTCTGATCAATTGAATTCGATTCAAAAGAAATATTGTCAATCCTGAACTTTTAACAAAGCCTTAAATTGGTCACAAGTGATTCATATCGACCCATGCCATTGGATTTATTAAGAATCGATGGAATGGCGACCATCTCCCATCGCCCAGTGCGTCGGTCCGGGGCGGGGCGGGGCGGGGCGGGGCGGGGGGGGTGAGGACGGCATTCCGCTTGCGGGGCGAGGGCGCGTGCGCGTGCACAATACCTCTGCGCGGGGCGCCCGTGTCCCGTGCTGCCCGCCCCGCGTGTTTGCTATTTCGCATGACAGATGGCGCGCCATTAATTTGACAGAATCCCCACGCCCGGCACCTCCCTTCCCCACCCACCCACTCTCTCGCCTCCTCTCTTCTGCCCGCTCGTCCCCTCCTTGCCCCGCGATCACGCTCGACCACGCTCCGCCGCGCCCCGCTCCGCCGTGCCCCGCTCCGTCCCGTCGCGCTCCCCGCTCCGCCCCGCCCCGCTCCATTTCTCTCCGCTCCGCCCCGCCCCACTTTGCTCCGCTCCGCCCCGCCCTACTTCGCCTCGTGCCGCCCTGTCCCGCTCCACCCTCCCCGCTCCACCCTCCCCGCTCCACCCATCCCCGCTCCATCCCCGCTCCACCCTCTCCACTCCACCCCTCCACGCTTAACCCCTCCCCGTTCCACCCCTCTCCGCCCCGCTCCCACTTCGCCCCGCTCCACACCTCACCGATCCGCCCCTCACCGCTCCGCCCCTCTCCGCTCCACCCCCTCTCACTCCTCCTCTCCGCTCCACCCCCTCCCCGCTCCACCCCTCCTCGCTCCACCACTCTCCGCTCCGCCCCGCCCCACTTTGCCCCGCTCCCCACCTCACCGCTCCGTCCCTCACCGCTCCGCCCCGCTCCACCCGCCCCCACCCCGCTCCCCTTCGGCCCCACCCCGTCCATTCCGTCCGGTCCTGCCCGCCGCGCGAAGCCGCTGTTCGATACCCCGCCGCTGCGGTGATAACGACATTTGCATGATAGGCAGCCGCGGCGGCCGCCCTGGTGGAGTGGCGCGGGGGGGGGGGGAGAGTGGAGTGGAGGGGCGTGGCGAGTGCGCGATCGCCAACCCGCGAAATCCCATTCGCGAGGGCGCTGACCGCTGGCCCGGCGGGCGGCGCAGCGGCCAAGGAGCGGTGTCGTGTTTCACCCGCCAGTTAGCTGCTTCCAAATCAGTACTCTGGAGTCTCGGGAATTCGAGGTGGATGGGACCGGGCCGAGCTCGAATGAATGAAAACTCGAAAGATCGAAAACGATGAATTTATTAAAATAGAAATATAAACACAACTTTTAAGTTTCAAAGTATGCTTATTTCAACAAAAAATGTACTTGCATAATATATTTAGGGGTTCCCTCTCATCTAAGTCTTTTAAATACTTCTAATTTCACTGTTAATGGAACGAATTTACTGTTCCTTTTTGTAGCATCCATCATGGAAAAACAACGATTCTTACTTAAAAGACTAACTTAACTAAATGAACTAAAACAAATATTTCAAAGGTGATTTAAATTACACGTGATAGTACCAAACTGATCGAACTGCAATCTGCACAACTAATCTAATTGTTGTTTGAACTATTGGGCGTAACATCAACAACAACAACAACAACAATAATGCTACAGCACCGGTCCAACAATGCTTCGAATTGGCCAAGCAATAAAAAAAATGTAATTTTTTCATGTCGTGGTCATTTTTTCGGGAATAAATTTATTTATTTTAATTAATTTTAGTAAGTAGGATATAACTCGAATTTATGCGAAAATCGAACAATAGGAACTTGAATTATAGAGACTCTACCGTAATCACATGAAGATGTTCCGGAGAGCGTGGTGCTGGAGATTCCAAGAATTAATAAAATGTACTGACAGTATTGATTCATTCTTTTTTTCTAAGTTCTGTTGGGTGGGCCATTCTCCTAGTTCTCCTCTCATTTTCTGAATCTTAGAAATTTTCCTAATCTTCCGATAATCAGCCTCGGAGATGAATTCTGCATTACGATCTCATAGTAATATATTCATTTTTTAAAACTGAGAATACCATTTTTCCAAGATGAATCGGTGGATGATACATGTTAGGAATAATTTTTTTGTGATGACAAGGGTTCATGTTTTTTGGAGATCTTCATTAAATGAAAAAAAAGCATTATGTCCAGAAATTCTTTTGATTGTGATTTTGGTAATAGAAATATTTTGAAACGTTTATATTTGTAACTTGTTTTCTGAATAATGTTCTAGTCTATATACATTGAACTTTTTCAGAACATAGTAATAAATGATTGTTTATAGAATGACAATTCTGAAACGATAATACAAAACAAATAACTAGGTTTATTTTTACATATTACGGAGTACTGTTGCATATGTCAGTATTTGTTTCAAACAAATAAAACAAATGTCTCAAGCTGAAAGATATTTCTATCATTTTGGTAAAAAGTCTTCCCTTTTTCAAATAATTTCTAAACATTAATAATGCACAAATTCTAATCATGTAAAGAAAATTATTTCGTTTTCTGAATATACACTTTCTCAATTGGTATTATTTCATTTGTAAGAACAATTATTTTTAAAGCCCAGAATTAGGTATTTATTCATAACTGACAAATGTGAATTTTATTAGCGACATCATTATATGGCGTAACCAGACAATTTGATCGACAGAATTACCCCAAAAAGTTAATGAAGATAAAATTTTGTTTAATGTATCCGACCGTGGTCACTCTGCACAGTCAATTTCACAGGGAATATGGAGATGTTTCTGCAATAAAATCATGGAAGCAAATGTCAATGTACACATGATGTAGCAATAATTTCATGTCGAACACCAGACAAAAGAGACCCCCTTTTGATATAGATGATCGAGAAGGATTGAGGACGAACGCATGACAATCAAATGTATGAATAACGAGCATTAACTCATTGAGTAGGTCCGGATAAATTTGCCTGATTTGAGACCTGTCGATTGCTCGCAAACAGAGACGTAAAATACAGCATTAGGAAGATGTCGAAAAGGAAACGACTGCAACCACAAAACTGTGCGCATTTGCATAGATATGAACGAGCAGACGAGACAATTGAAAGCACCGCACATTGTACGAAAGGTGCAAATCAATACCGCATACAAGACATGAAATATTGTGGCACATATATCTAATCAAATGATAACAATAATAATTATTTGTTCATTAACTTCCCGAAACTGCTGCGGTTTCATCCGTTAAATTCATGTTAATGAGAAATTTTTCCGCGCTCGCGCATCTAATTACGCTCACATTAGTCCTCTCCCTTTTGTTAAAACAAATCCCCAATTCCAAACATCAAAACTGCGCTCGTTTGATCGCGCGTGCGCACCCAGGTTTACGCCCACCTTTCGCCAAAAATCCCCCGGACAGCGCTGGAAGCCGGACGCGCACCCCACCTCACGCCTCATGCCCCACGCCCCGCGACCTCCCACACCCTGCCGCTGTGGTGACGAACCCCTTCCCCCGCTCCATGCCCAGGTCTCACGCTCCATGCCTGATGTCCTACGCCTCATACCCCGTGCCTCATTCTCCGCGCCCCATGCGCCGCGTCCCCCGCCTCCCGCCCGCGCCTCATGCCTCACGCATCACGCCTCACGCCCCACGGCTCATGCCCCGCCCCTCATGCCCCGCCCCATGCCTCACGCTCCATGCCCCAAGCCCCATGACCCATGCCCCATGCCTCATGCCTCATTTCCCGCGCCCCACGAGTCATGCCCCGCGACCTCACCCCCATGCCTCATGCCCCGTGCCACCATTCGATGCCCCACGACTCATGCCCCACGCCTAATGCCCCACGCCTCATACCTCACGCCTCATGCCCTGCGCCCCACGTCCCACGCGTTATGCCCAGCGACCTCACCCCATGCCCCACGCTTCATGCCCCACGCTCCATGCCTCATGTCCCACACCCCGCGCCCCCCGTCCCACCCTCCACTGCACGCTTCGTGTCCCGCGTCCCATGCCCCACGCCCCCGCCCAGCATCCCGCGCTCTGCACCCCGCCTCTACGGTGACGCGCGCCCGTCATCTCTACGGGGGGATGAGGAGGATGTATGTAGACGGGGGCTGTGGAGTGAGGAACGTGTCAGGTGGTGGGATGGTGGGAATGGTTAGGAGGTTGCGGTGGGTGGTAGTGACGAAATGTGGCGGGGAGGTTGGGGCAGTGGGCGTCAGAGCGTGTGGAGAGGGCGAAGCGGGGACAGCTCGCAACAGAAATTATGTTACTGCAACTTAAGATGCAGTCTAAAAACGTAATTTGAGTACTCACCACAACCATAATAAATGTTAGAAGTGTTGTTCCCTCCACTTGTTTTCCAGTGATCTCATTGCTACCAACACATGCAATTTTTAATAGGAGGCCCTGATTCGGCTCAGTTCGGAGAAATTTTCCTGGCTCACTGTATAACTTTTAAGAGAAAACGAAGGTATATTTATGAGCTCACAAATGACACAAAATGTGACGGGTGTGACAGAAGAGAATTAAGAACAAAATAAATCACTGAATGAGAATTGTTAAAGTACAATGAAGTGTCGTTTCAAAGACAAAGAAGAAAGACGAAAGCGTGAAAATCGAAAGGGAAACGGAGGCCGAAGAAAATAAAAGGCAAACCACAGCGCGCCTGTCGGCAGGCTGGCGTCCTTCCCCCCGGCCTCAAACGCCACTTCACGTGAGCGGCCCGCGCGTGCTGAAAGGGGTCGAGGGATGACACCGGATGATGAGCGCGACACGTAAAACACGTGAACAACACCCCCGCCCTCTCGCCCTCCCCCCCCGACAGGGCTGGCAGCGCAGGGGCGCGTACTAAGTCCCGCGAGCGGCATTACGCGCGCTGAGCCGCTGGGATTTGGGCGCGCGCCGGGCAATTTGTTCCCGGCAAGCTGGCACGCCTGTAATTAAGGCGGCGATCCGCGGGCGTGCCGCGTCCACTTTTCCCGCCGCCGCGCCCGCAACCGCGCCTGTCGAGCTTGACGAGCCGCAACCGCCCTTCAACCCTTCACCCCTCCCCTCCCCTCCTCACCCTTCCCATCCCTTCCCTACCCCCCGCCCCGCCGGCTAAACTCCACCCGTAAAGCCTTCGTCTCACCGTGGCGAAGTTTTGCCTTGACATTTCCCCTCGACAAGAAAGTTAGGAAACGGTAAATTACGTGACATCGGCGTGGAGCAAGAGAGAAGGCCTGTTTCGCTTCGGGACTACCTGTCGCTCGGGAACAATTCGTGAATGAGCGCCCGAGTTCTATTTTAACAATGTCATTAAGTATTATTTCAGTCTGGTTTAGATGCTTTGAAATCGTATTTTGGCTTGATAATAATGGAGGATTACCATAGTTTGCAAATAATTATCGAGATGGAACTACATTATTTTCTAAATTTAGTAATGCCCTTTGTTGCCATACAGACAAGAAATATAACATAAAGACATATGTATTGATCAACAAACTATGAGAGCGAATCGAATATATGAGAAAAATCAGTTAACGATCAATAAATAAACTTCATGTGGTGATGTAATGGATTGATTGATTTTTTCGCGTTTCCGAGCACGTCAACTGCTTTGGTCATTAGTCCCGTAAGTGTAGTGCGTGCTTTTCTCGGGAGATAGTGGTGATCTTCCCCCGCTGGATGGCGAGATCCGGCACCGACCTACCGTCGGTTAGTAGGGTTTCCCCCTAATCAGGTCTCTCCCACCAGCGGGGCACCGCCCCAGCCGGGAAGAGCTCTAAACTCCCGACCGGTCTCCCGGAATATGTGGTAGTGTAGTGCATTTTAGTGTAGGTGTGTGTAGGGGGAGAGGATAGGAGAAAGAAAAGGAAGGACAGATCGCGCGTGGTCCGTGGCCCGTTTGGTAGGGTACTGCTCCGGCATTCGCCTGGTGTTGATTGGAGAAACCAGGGAAAACTACCGATCAGAGCACCCGGCTGCTAGAATTGTCCTCCGGACAGCGACTGAATTCGACCTAGCTGAAAAGAAATCCTGCAGCAGTCACGACTCGAACCTAGGACCTCCCGTTCAGAGGTGCTGCAGTGACATCAGTTGATGCACTGAGCTACCGCTACCGGTCTGATTTAATGGAAATTGTTTTGCCAAGACAACAATCAATCAAACAACTATAAAAAATTCTGAACAGACAAGTCACATATGAATTCTCAAAATAAAAATCAGAGCCCAAATTTCTTCCACATCCTGTGACAAAGAATGACAAAGAGAACTCATAACAACGAGTCGAAATTGATATCCAGCTTCGATCCACAGGGAGTAAGAACAACTTTAGAAAACAGCTGCCGGAATCCGCTGCACCTCCATTCGCGAACCGTGCATGCCGCATAGTTGGCCCGTTGCTTTGCACTCCAAAGCGCCGCAGTGGGGGGTGGGAAAGCAATACAAAGAGGCGCAATATGAGCTACACGCCGCACGCAGTCGACCCGGCGAACAAACCTCAGCTATCACTGCAGTGCAGTCGAGTAATACGATATATGTGATATATTATCTTGTAAAATATCGAATAAATACAGCAGCGTTTAGCGTAATTGTAGCGCAAACCGCGCTCCAATTACGTGGGATTAATTATTAACAACCGGGTGTGAAACTAGTTATAACGCACATAATGACGGCACTTTGGCGCAATAACGCGGGCTGTCCACAAATTCGTCATAGCAGAACGTCCAAGCAGAGAACCAGTATGAGGAGCACCTCGTTAAGCTCAAATATTTGGTTAAATTGAAGTGTCATGTGCGCACTATCATGTTGGCAAGTTGGATGTGCAATTAACGCTTAGTGACCGGATTTATTTTTATGTAACTGTGTAAGAATGAATATAACAATGTGAATGCCTTCTTAAATTGCTGGCATAAAGTCACGAAAGTTCAAGCTGTGCATTTCCATTTGTTTCGTTCGTGTAGGTAAGAATTCCCCATTTGAATGTTACTGCACTACCAGAACGCTTTCATCTTTTTCTTACATAGAAATTCAGTTTAGAATTCAAAAGCTTTTCAGCGGACGAAAATTTATTTATTTAACGTCGCTATTCAACAACTGTGTCATAAGTGACCACGAGAATCAACTTATAGTTTACACAAGTTTTACAATTATTTCATTTCACAATAATATACAGTTCATACAAACATGAAATTGTAATAAAATGTCAATTTTTTAGGTTTTTACATCATTGGGATGGATACACATATTTATTTCTTTATTTACAATACAATGCCTTTCATATTCATAGCACGTATTTGTTGTGGATAAGATCTACGTAAAAGATGGATTTATATTAAGGTGTTAATTTTTGAGATTTTTAAAAGTTGTAAGACTTACACTCTTCTGGAGAGGAGAAGGAATTAAATAAATAAATGTTTAAGGACTAGCGAGCTATTTCAGGGCACTCTAGAATAAATTGGAATGTAGATACTTGGGCTACACATTTAGAATAGGGTAATGGGTCAGTTTTTTTATTAGGTGAACGTGGGAAAGATTAAAGTGGCCAATACATAGTCTGGTAATTTGGACTTATTGAAACCTATTGAGTTGGAGGTTAGGTAGAGCGGGTTCGATAACGAATTTCCTTACGAGTTGGAGTTTGGAGAAGGTAGTCAACCATTTTTCATTCCACTGCTTCGTAACCATATTTTTAAGGTATAATTTGATATCGGGGAGAACTCCCTTCACACTGTTGTCCGTAATGAAGTTGCTTCCTTGGCCGCTTTATCTGCTTTTTCATTCCCTATTATCAGATTTGAAATATTACATTCTTCAAATATAAATGAAATATATGGTCCTTAGGTGTTCAAATAGAGTATATACAGATCCAATTACACAAATAACCGAAGGTTCTAATGTAAGAACTTTTCTTTCTGCGCTGTCTGTGAGAGTGTCTTACGACTTCGTCCAGATCCTCCTTCCTGACCTCGAGATGTTGATTTAAGAAACCTTCTTTCCCCGAACGAACTCCACGGATATCCTTTTCCGCTCGTTGCGGATCATAAGCTGAAGGACCATTCCTGTAACGCCCGCTTGAACTTCAGCCACCTCAAACCCGCAACGGCCCTTGTGGAGCTAGCGGCGGGGGGAAATAACTCAGGTTCGCCATCTGGCGGTATTCGCCGGTGCTGCTCCGGCGCCTTCACTTGACGTGGAAACGCCCTCGCCGCCCACGTCGCCCACGCCCCTCACGCCGCCCACGTCCCTCACACAGCCCACGCCCCTCACGCCGCCCACGTCCCTCACACAGCCCACGCCACCCACGCCTCCCACCCCGCCCACGCCGTCCAGCCCGTTCACGCCGCCCACGCCACCCACGTCACCAACGCCGCCCAAGCCACCAACGACGCCCACGCCCCTCACGCCACCCACGCCCCTTACGCAGCCCACGCCACCCACGCCTCCCACCCCGCCTACGCCATGCACCCCGTTCACGCCGCCCACGCCGTCCACCCCGTTCACGCCGCCCACCCCGCCCACCCCCACCCACGCCGTCCACGCCACCCACCCCCGCCCACGCCACCCACATCGCTCACGCAGCCCACGCCGCCGCTTCCAACGCCGACCTGCTTCCACCCACGCCTTGCCTGCTGCCGCTCCTGACGCCCTCCTCGTCCCCATTCGCTTCCGCAAATCCTCCTCCTCAGTTCGCGGGGGAGGGGGGTTGCTTTGCCTTTGAGGACCGCTGGGCCACGCCCATCGGGCGACGCTATCAGACCTTCTCTCTGCCTCAGGTTCGCTTTGCTATCTCCACCAATCAGTGTCCCACTCCACCGTTATATCTCTCCGGAAGCGGCAGCATCGTTGTAAACAACTCTCCCTTCCTGGGCGTACACATTCCTTCCTTCATACCGGGAGCGATAGCTCAGTGCATCAACGGATGTCACTGCAGCGCCTCTGACCGGGAGGTCCTAGGTTCCCACTCCCCACGGCGGCAGGATTTTCGACACTAGCTTTTCAGCTAGGTCGAATTCAGTCGCTGTTTGGAGGAGAATTCTAGCGGCCGCCTGCTGTGATCAGTAGTTTTCCCTGGTTCCTCCGATCAACACCAGGCGAATGTCGGAGCAGCACCCTACCAAACGAGCCACGGACCGCGCGCGATCTTTCCTTCTTCTTCCTTGTCCTATCCTCTCCCTTTACACACACACTTACACTAACATGCACTACACTACCACATATTCCGGGAGACCGGTCAGGAGCTTAGAGCTTGTCCCGGCTGGGGCGGTGCCCCGTTGGTGGGAGAGTCCTGGTTAGGGGGAAACCCCACTAGCCGACGGTAGGTCGGCGCCGGATCTCGCCATCCAGCGGGGCAAGATCACCGCCATCTACCGAGAAAAACCATGCACTACACTCACGGGAATAATGACCAAAGCAGTTGACGTGCCTGGAAACACGAAAAAAATCAATCAATCAACCTTCCATCATCTACGAGTCTGACTTCTGTCTTAATTTCTCTAAACATACCACAAGAACCAGCTGCGCCTGTACTTATTCCTACCCGCACGTTCACCTCCGCTCGTTCCTCTTTCGAGTTGAGCCTCCACTTCCTTATTCGAACTTATTTCTTCCTCTTCGAACCCCCAATGCCCTGCGCCATATCAAAGTCCATTGTAATCTTTGCGATTCTTAGATCTGTCCCCCATTATTTTTGACCTCCCCTCTCCTTTCATCCCCGCTTCCATCTCCGGATTCATATTCACATTTACTTTCCACCTACAACTCCCTCTCTACATTCGTTTCTGCCGTCGTCCCACGATTTCCATCTCCACCTCCACCTGCCTTCGCCTCCACCAACTTCTCAACCCCGGTTGCGTCCGCCGCCTGCGCCGCTCTCTCGAGAGAAGGGCGGGGAACAGCGGCTGCACCTCTCCGCCTTCCGGCGACGCCGGTTCGGAAGCGAGGCGGCTAAACAGCTGATCTTATCGGGCGGCGAAGAGGGAAGCAGGATGTAGGTCTGGAGCGCTCTTCCCGGCACTTCGCAGGCGCCGTGCCTGCTCCCTGGCGGAGGGTGAGAGAGTGAGGGAGGGGGCGGGGCGGCTTCCTCGAGGTGCACGGGGTTCGGCTTGGAGGCCGAAGCCCAGTCTTTTCCCTGCCGGAAGATAAAAGCGAGGAAGGAGACGGGGCCGTTGAGAATTTGTGAGATGTATGATGGCTGGAATTGGAGGCATTTATTTGCATTCGTTTTTTTGTTTTTCTTTTTCGCGTTTTGTTTACTTTATTCCGCGATTTGCGTGTTGGAGGGAAAATATAATAGCAGTGGAAGTACAGATGAATGCGATATTTTTTCAAGGAAGTACAAATTTATTTTTTATTTAAGTATTCTAATGTTCATTTCTCGTTTATTATTTTATTAAACGTGCTCCTGCAAACATTCCATGCATTCCATTTTCAGGACATCTTTTATCCTTTTTGGCGAGTGATGCATATGTTACGTACATGTTTGCTGCGTATATGTTTGTAGCCGTCTAATTAAATATTTCAACTCTCATTTCCACTCTAGTTGATGTTCGTGGTTGTTTTGATAATTATTTTTACGATGTAAATTTGTATATGCCTTTTCATCTTAATTGCAAATACTAAAAAGTGCTGATAAAAAATAATCACACAAAGTATGATAATATTTTATCTCGTTATTCAGGAATTTGTGGAGTATCGAGGCTTCTCCATTAACACGTCTGCATTTATATTTGTAAATATCATAATAAATAGACTTTTGATGTACGAATGTGTTAACCTAAACTTCAAAAGTTTTCTTGTGTATATTTAAGTTAAAAGCATATATTTGTAAATATTTACCAGTTTATCCAAAAAGTGTGGTAAAGTCTGAACTATACGTTTTAACATTATATCAAAACACGTCTCTTCTCAAATACAATTAGAATTTATTAAAAATGTAATTTCTACAACAAATTAGCAAAAAATTGGAACTAATTATACTTAGAAAAGGCAGTACTGTTCAAAAAATGATTTGTTTTATTTTTAACACAAATCTTCATTCTGTAAAAATGTAGTGTCAGTTTTACTTGTCTTTAGATATTGAATGACTCTGATTAAATATTAAATGAAACTACAACAGCCATCAATAAAGGTACGAGATTAAAAAGAATCAAAATAGTAAATCGAATAAAACCTGTTTAAGGAAGACGCCGGTGAGTTTTGAGTTCGCGCAGATACGAATATGTAGATAGAGGCAGTCTTGCATAGAAATTGTTAAAAGGACCAAAGAAAAGTAACCTAAGGTGAACTTGTTTCGACAAGAGATTAGATTGCCTACGCGAAAAGCAATGGATGTGTTTGCTAATGACATACATCGAAAGTATCTAGTAAATGCCGAGTGAGACCGGAAGCCACATGTGCGAGGGAAAAAGAGGGCATCGATATGACCAAGTGGGGGGTGGGGTGAGATTTGCGATAGAATGAAGCGACGTGGGCCGCCACGGCCGAGTAAAATGGTGGACCGGATAGTAGATGTTGTGCCGAAGGCCGACTATGTTGGATATATTCACTAGGAAGTGATAAAGAAACTGAAAGCAGCTGTTAATGGCAAAATATCTGTCTGCCCGTCTGTGGTCAATGCTGTCGCCTTAATCGCTCAGCCGATTTTCTCCTTAATTTTTATTCCCCAACCGATTTAAATGAACACGAGGCCTCCTGAGTTTGAACGGATATTTTGATTTCTTAGGTAACTTTACATGAAGACTCAACATTTTCAAACTTTTCTTAAAAGTTGCCCCATTTAAAAAAAAAAAATAAACCGTGACGTTGGATAGCGTAAAGAATCCTTAAAAAAGTGGTGCAGGTCCCAATTTCGTTTATTTCGCATTTTTCGAAAATTACAAAAGTTTCATTTTTCAGCGTCTTCCTACAGCTACACTATTGAAGATATTTTTCTTTAATATACTAAGTAACATATGTTCTTTTAATACAGAGCTTAAAATAAGGTCATGTACAATTTTTAGAAAATATGAGTAGTTTACGTGCAATTGTGCGTAAAATAAAGGCAACTTTCAAATGTTTTAAACAATTTTTTTTCTCCAAAACAGCAAACTTTTTTCATTTTAAATTTTCTCCTCGTATGTATCAGCTGTAAAAAGTGGTTCTATTCTCATTCCCGGCAAACACTTTTCATTTTCGACAATTGCAAAATTTTCTCATTTCAAAATTTCAAAATTGAAGATAGAAGAGATTTTGTTTAAGACAAAAATCTCTAACTTCTCAGTACAATATTTTTTAAATAGTAGTTTTTGTGTAGTATATATGCTTGAAATAAATGCAATTTATAAAAAAATTCTCAAAAACCCTCAACATTTTTTCTTTAAATTTTATCGTCATATGAATCAAAGGACGTTAAAAAAAGTTGTGTAAGTCTCATTCCCGGCGAACTCCTCATATTTTTGAAAATTGCAAAAAATTAACATTTCAAAACTAGAAAATTCAAGATAGAGATTTTACCTTAAACAAAATCTGTTTAAAAAAGCAGCTCTTTAAAAAACATAACTACAATATTTTCAAAAAGCTAATATTTTGTACATCATTTCTAGCTGAAACTAATGCAAATTATAAAAAGAACATATTCTCAATAATCGATCCAAATGTTTTCTTTAAATTTGTTCGCGGATAAAACAAAGGACGATTACGAGAAAAGTGGATGTCTCCTTTTCGTTGATCTCTGATTTTTTGGAAAAGTTGTGTTTCGGAAATTTTGGGTTGAGACAATTTGATTTTTAAGCGTCGGCTCGAATTCGTATGCCAAGTCGCTGCTTGGGCAGAGGTAACGCGTACGGCGAGTTAACTCGTAGGATCCGAGTTCGATTCTCGGAGCGGAAAACAAATTTGCTGGTTGAAAACACTTTTGCAGGTTCATGTAGTAGTATAATATTCCGGAGCTGTTACAAATAATGCGAGAGAATTCGTACTGCTGTAGCACGACTAGTCCCCTTCTCAAAAAGTATTTTCATACTCATAACAATCCCTAAGATAAATGGAGTTGGAAGATAAAACGAAAAAAGAATAAAAGAACTCTTGGCGAAACCATAATTACTGTGGTCTTGAACGTTGGGAATTAAGGAAAGAAAATTGTGACAGGAGATGAAACAGTAGTGATTTCTTTAGATACAATAAATGTGAAGTATAGACGGTGGTAGTGCATTGTGTATATACTGAAACAATAACATTAGGGGAGATAAAGAGAATCTCTTGGCGGGACATTGATTTTCTGATGGACACACTCATCTGGGATGAACAAGGTACCAAGAGAACCAAAATATATATTGATGCGAAGCTTAACAAGAACACACAAAGAAAGAATAACACAAGGAAAGAAGAAAAATCAAGCAAATGAATGGTGCAACAAAATGATACAAAAATTAGGAAAAAGTGAACACTCGTAGAAAAATGAGCCGACCGCCATGCAGCACCGGACACACACGACGCAGTGCCATGTCACATGGAAGACGAGGAGCTACAGCGAGATTGGATAGACCCTCAACCCGGGAAGGCAGTAGTGGGACGGATACAAGAGCGAGAAGGGAGGCGGGGCGACGTTGGTGAGTTTGTCTGTTGATAGGCCAGGCCATGGCGGAGGTGGAAGCTTTAGTAGTAAAAAAAATAAGTAAATAAATAAAAAAAATGAACGTGGGATTGTAGCGGTGGCCGTGGTGGGGGCTGGGACAATGGCGGAGGCGGAGGAGGAAGGGGTCACGATGACGGCTATATGTGGTAGTGGCGGTGGTGATGGTGATGGTTGCGGTGTGTTGGGCGGTGGCGGTGGCGTGGCGTGGCGAGGCGTGACGACCGTGGCGTGCCGGTGAATGTGACGGTGGGTGTGGCGTTAGTAGCATATGGCATAATAGCATAATAGCAATGGTGGGAGCGGGGCTGGGGTGTATGGACGTGGGCTGTGGCGGGGGCGATTGCTGAGACGGTAGCGTTGACGGTAGGAATAGCGGGAATGGGATAGGTTGCTATAGCGATGGCGCGGCGTGGCGTGGTGTGACGTGGCGTGACGGCGCGTGGCATGACGTGACGTGGCGTGACGTGGCGTGACGTGGCGTGACGTGACGTGACGTGGCGTGACGTGGCGTGACGTGACGTGACGTGGCGTGACGTGACGTGGCGTGACGTGGCGTGACGTGACGTGACGTGGCGTGACGTGGCGTGACGTGGCGTGACGTGGCGTGACGTGACGTGGCGTGACGTGGCGTGTCGTGACGTGACGTGGCGTGTCGTGGCGTGACGTGACGTGGCGTGACGTCACGTGACGTGGCGTGACGTGGCGTGACGTGGCGTGACGTGGCGTGTCGTGACGTGACGTGGCGTGGACGTGGTCGTGACGTGACGGCGTGACGTGGCGTGACGTGGCGTGTCGTGACATGGAGTGGCGAGGCGTGGCGTGGCATGGCGAGGGTAGCGTGTCGATGATGGTGACGGTGACATTAGCAATAGCAATGGCGGTTGCGTGGCGATAACCGTGACAGTGACGCTGGCCATGAAGCCGGCGGGGGCGGGGCTGGTGTGCATGGGCGGAGGCGGTAGCGGGATTGGGACCAGTAGCAAGAGCGGAGGCGGGGACACGGCGGGGACGGTGGCGGAATCATGAGTGCAGGCGAAGCTGAAGCGGGGAGCGGAACCGACAACACTGTCAGTGGTGAGAGTAGGGATGGTGACAATGACGATGGCGTAGGCGTCGGTAGTGCTGCTGGCGGTGGAGGGATGGAAGCGGCGGTAAGGCGGGGGCGAGCAAGCGACGTCGCTGCCAGATAAGAATCCCCGACGAAGACAAACGGGCGCGCGCGGCCCCGCAGATAGGCGTGCAACGCGGCGCGTCGCGTCGCGTCGCGTCGCGTCGCAGGGAGGTGCACGAATACTTGGCATGAGCCGAGCCAACGTGCAGCAGCGCTCGGCTGATGGAGCGAGCAGCAGCTTGTGGCGTTGGACAACATCTCGGGAAGCGGAGAGGGTACCGGGAAACTCCGAGCACGAGGATTGATTCATTTGATTGATTGTTTTTTTCGTGTTTCCGGGCGCGTCAACTGCTTTGTTTATTAGTCCCGTAAGTGTAGCGCATGCTTTTTCTCGGGAGATGGCGGTGATCTTCTCCTGCTGGATGGCAAGATCCGGAGCCGACCTATCGTCGGCACGAGGATTCATAGATTGCTTCATTTTTTCGTGCTTCCGGGCGCGTCAACTGCTTTGGTCATTAGTCCCGTAAGTGTAGCAGATGTTTTTTTCTCGGTAGATGGCGGTGATCTTCCCCCGCTGGATAGGGAGATCCGGCGCCGGCCTACCGTCGGCACGAGGATTTACAGATTGCTTCATTTTTCGTGTTTCCGGGCGCATCAACTGCTTTGGTCATTAGTCCCGTTAGTGTAGCGCATGTTTTTTCTCGGGAGATGGCGGTGATCTTTCCCCGCTGGATGGCGAGATCCGGCGGCGACCTACCGTCGGCTAGTGGGGTTTCCCCCAAACCAGGACTCTCCCACCAGCGGGGCACCGCCCCAACCGGGTCAAGCTCTAAGGTCCCGACCGGTCTCCCGTGTAGTGCATGTTAGTGTAAGTGTGTGTGTGTGTGTGTGTGTGTGTGTAGGGAGAGGATAGGACAAGGAAGAGGAAGGGAAGATCGCGCGCGGTCCGTGGCCCGTTTGTTAGGGTACTGCTCCGGCATTCCGAGTACGAGGTGAATGCATTCTATTGCAGACTATTCTAACTTACTTGTGTATCGCATCCAGCAGATTGCGATTAGTCTGAAGGAGAGTAGACGATTCGATTGCAGAAATTCTTCAAAAGTGCTGGTGCCTATTATTAAGCCTCAACATCATACGCAGTTTACACAAATCAGGAGTCTTTTTTCTACAAAAACTGTCTGGCTCTCCACTGCGTTGAACTTGTGGTTGTAGTTCTATTCGTGGTCGTGACGGAATTTTTGAATTAATAACAAAACTAAGGAACTAAAAATTCTGTAACTAAATATTTTATGTAACCGAGGCAAAGGAAAGCTCACCATTTTGCAAGTGATTTCTTTTGACCACTCCCTTTATAGCTTTTGGCATGTTTTATCTGGTCTTATTTACGATTTTTATCACCTAGATTTCGTTGTCTAATATATTTCTGTTTAGTTAATTGATTCAGCGTATGATGAAATAAGCACATTGTTGGAATTATGTCAAAGATTTAAAACATTTTAGAAAATAAATATTATAATTCCCTTGAAAATTAACAGCTACTTTCTAAAAGCTTCATTTTTTATTAAATTTAACATATTTTTAAATTTACTGTACATGCTTTTGATTATTTAGTGTAAGACGTATGATAAATCGTGTTAATGTGGCTAGTCTCAATAATGTTAAGAAATTTTGAGAACCGCCTTGTTTAAACTTATGTGAACTACCTCTGTACATTGCAATGAGGAGTTCCAACCCACAACCTTGTAGCATTCCGAGCTTTTTGATTGTAAGGAAAAATTGTTTCACTTTCTTTCACAGTAGCTGTAAACATTCCAAGTTTTTTCTAAAGTCTGTTTTCTGAATTACGGACTAGCCCGAAGAATTTTCTGGAGTCTGTAATTGAAAACAATAATTTACACCGTTAAGGAGCAAACAGAGACATCTACAGTAAAATTGGGAACCACTACTGGAATCAAATCCATGAATTTGAACGAAGAGTAATCCTACCAATTTACTCATGTTATTTTACAATCTGTTGACTATGTTGAAACATTTAGTGTTTAGAAGCCTCCATCGATGCGCGTTGAAATCTTGTCAATCTTCAATCTGTGAATGCTCGCCAAGATATTTTAAAAAATTTTGTATGTTCAGACTTTAAAAACAACGTGAGGAGATGTGGACTGTAACAACAGTACAAATACATAAACTAAAAGAACGTGATCAATATTATAATTTTTGTGGACATGTAAATATTACACTTCAAGCGATTAAAATTAAACGCATAATCGGCTTATTTTGATTGCTATTTTCTATAGTTGGAAAACAAGCGATTAAATAAAGGCCGATTTGTTAGCAATTGACATATTTTGATAATCATTTCATTAACTATTAAATATGAATTTCGAACAGCATTAAATCAAAATTCATTGATCTAAAGCAATAAAACACAAGATGACCCCGGCGTGGATAGCAAATAACTAATTCAGACCCCCTTCACAGCTATACATTTTACAGATTACAAAAAAGGTGTGACAATAAATGACAACATACTCGTACACTTAAAGAATATTACTATGATGATAAAATTTATTTCAATGCCAGCAAGTGTTGATCCGACTAAAAATAACAACAAAATAGTTTGCAAGAATTGTTTAATGTTGTTTGTACGCTATATCAAAATTTGTTGTAGATGTATATTATCATGATATGTAAAGTGCCTTTATGTTATTACCACTGATCCAGGAGGAATGAAGAATAACCTCAGTCAAAATATAAGGGCATATTCATTAATAAAAGAATCTATTATTTCTTCCCTTTCAACAACATTGTTTTGGGAAATGTAAATGATGGTAATGTCATAAATATAACTATAAATTAACCATTTCGATTATGGCAATTTAATAATAATAACAACAACAATAATAATAATAATAATAATAATAATAATAATAATAATAATTATTATTATTATTATTATTATTATAAAAATATTACGAATTTAAACACATTTTTATCTACTTTATGTAATACTTAAAAATACACGTGAAAGAAAAAGTTCACGCCATTGGATATAACTAATATGGTGCTGAGAAAGACCATGCTGCAATCGCACAAGCCATTGATTTTCACCGCAGAAGCTTGCGGGTAATTTGACCCTCCTAATGGTCAGTCAATCAAGATGGCAAGCTCGATGCGATGTGGAGGACCACTCACAACGGACCACCAGAGGAGATTCGCCCAGCGAAAACATTCGTTCTGCTGCCTTAGCGACGCCCCTCCCTTAGCCGTCACAGCCCCTCGTTTCGTCCCCAGCGCCGCTGCCCCGCGCCGCCCCCGCGCCGCCCCCGCGCCGCCCCCGCGCCGCCCCCGCGCCGCCCCCGCGCCGCCCCCGCGCCGCCCCCGCGCCGCCCCCGCGCCGCCCCCGCGCCGCCCCCGCGCCGCCCCCGCGCCGCCCCCGCGCCGCCCCCGCGCCGCCCCCGCGCCGCCCCCGCGCCGCCCACGTCGCCACCAGCCTTGCCACCGCCTTAGCGTCCGCCGTCTCCGCCGCCGGGGCCCTTGCAGGCCGTCGGCGAGGCATTACGCCGAGTGAGCCCGCGGACTTTGACAAATGAATTGCCGGGACGTTTTCATTTATTTCATTTCTTTTGATGGCCGTCCGCTCGCTCGGGGGCGCGTCCGGGCGCAGTTATTTGTAAGAAAGGAAATCCGCGATTTCGGCGAGGCCCGCCCCCTCGCGCCCCTCCCCTCCCCCGCACCTCACCCCTCGGCCGCCCCCGCACGCGATCGCACGATGAAAAGACAGTCGCTGTGCTTTCGCTCCTTCCCTCGCTGTACCGGACGCCCTAATCTTCCTTCCGTTTCGTTGCGCGCGCACTGTCCCCTCATTCCCGGTCGAGTTCCTCGCTTCAAGCTGCATCCAATCAGCTCGTCCTTTCTCGTCAGCTGGGAGGGTTCTGTCGCCCATACTTGTCTTGTGTCTTTATTCACTGCGGTACAACGTTAACAAATATTAATTTCCTATTCCAATTCCTAGTGTTATTTAAATAGTTGCTCAAAGAGTGTTTATTCTTTATCAACATTCAATATCACAAGAATTTAAACAATTAAGTTATAAATGTTGAAAATAACATGTCGATATTTTTCATGTATTCATGGATTCTGATCACATTTGTTGAGAGTAATAAAGGTATTCAAATAGAGAAAATTGAACTTACAGAAACAGGTTATTGTAAAGAATTTTCAAAAAGTATAAAGGAATTCTATTCTACTGTAATTGTAGTAGTACATGTAGCTCGCCTAATACAGAGTAATTACTGGAAGAATCAATCAAAACTTTTCAGTTTTTGATGCTATTGCGGTATTACTGTTTTTCCTCACAATTTCTTTCTATTTTCTCTGTAACTTTATTCCGCAAATATTTGTACCACTGGAAGCAGCAGAGCTCTCTCATTGCCTCATAAACTCGCCACTTTCATTGCCACCACGCCGCTCTCTGGCGCTGCTATTCTGACACTGTCGGTGCATCGCCATCTCCGACCACCTCTACGCCATTTCCTGCGGCTCCACTCGCCCTTCCAGCGCCTTTGCTGTCTTCGCCGCTTTCCCTGTCATCCTTAACGCTTCCACTTCACTGCGCCACGTCGATCGCCAATGCCACCGTCCTCCACCAATCACGCTGCCGTCATCACCTCCATCTTCGCGCCAATTACAATCTCCGCCGTGTTAAACCATCGCTTTCACCAATGCCATCGTCGTCTCCGCTACCCATCACGCAGTCGTCAACACCGCCGTCTTTGTGTGCGATACTCGCACCATCGCTCCCGCCTACGTCATCGTCCTCGCTCATCGTCTTCACCGCTGATCTCGAAGTCGATAATATTGCAATCGTTGCTTTTGCTATTGCGTCTCCCCTGCAATCGTGACCGCAACCATCGCCCTTTCCAATGCAGCCGTTTTCACCACCACCAGTCTCGCACGGGTCAACATCGCTGCCATCACCACCGTCATGTTCTTGTCTGACACCATCGCCACTACTTACGCCGTTGCCTTCGGCAATGCCGCCGTCGTCTTGGTTTCGCATCCCCCACTCGTCAACACCGCTACTGTCACCACTGCCTCCGCTACCATCGCCAGCCGCTCTCTACGTCCTCCAATCAACTAATTAAACTTTCTGAAAAAAAAACTTAACTATAAAAGAACGTTTCTATAAGTTCCAATTTCTTTGGCTACCTTTAATACACTCAACAAATTTGAAACAGAGTACATACAGAATTGAGAGTGTTTTAAAACTTGCCATCACTGTGTCTGTGCCGTGTCACCAACTTTATTTATTCACAATATGCACTTTGTGTATCTGCTACTTGAAATATATTTTTTTATAATTCTCAAATGCAAGTGTCAGGATTGGTAGTTCTCGAAGTACTTTTTATTATTTCAGGTACATTTTTCATTCCTACATAAAATTTTCAAGTACTGTATCATCTCAAAAAACCATTAACCAATTAATTGTTAAATGCCTTTTGATAATGATGGTGGATGCCGCCGTCGCCTCCACCGCCACTCCCGCAGTAGTCACCACCGTCACTGTCGGGACTGTCTTCAGTGTCATCGCCCCCTCCTCAGCCCCCGACGCGAGCCCCCCTCCCCCAGGGGTCGTGGGCCGTCGGCGTCTTCGTCATCTCCTTCCCCGCCCCCGCCCCGTCCCCACCCGCCGCCATTGGCTGCGGCTCGTCATCGCCATCGTCCCCTCCTCTGGGGTTCCTCCCTTCTCGCCTTCACCCCCGCTCCGCCCCCGCCCACTCACCAGCGGTTGTGGTTCGTCGGCGCCTTCGTTCCATCCTCCGCCATCCTCCGCCGCCCTCCCAGCCACGCCCCGCCCCCCGCCGTGGGCCGTCAGCGCCTTCTTTATTTCCTCAGCCCTCGCCCCCGCCCTGCACCCCGCCCTGCACCCCGCCCGCCTCCCAGCGGCTGTGGGTCGTCGGCGACGACGACCCCTCCTCCACCGGACCCCGCCCCGCCGGCGCCCGATCCACAGCGGCTGTGGACCGTCGGCGCCTTCGTCACCTCCTTCCCCGCCCCCACCCCGCCCCGCTCCGCCCCGCGCCACCCCCATCGGCTGCGGGTCGTCGGCGCCATCGTCCCCTTCACCGCCGTCTCCCGTACCGGTCTCTGCCACGTCCCTCACCCGCCATGGGCCGTCGGCGCCTTCGTCACCTCCTCCTCCGCCTCCGTCCCTGCCCCGCTCCCCGCCCACCCTCCAGCGGCTGTTGGTCGTCGGCGCCGTCGACCCCACCTCCGCCGTCCCCGCCCCGCCCGCGCCCGTTCTCCAGCGCCCATGGGCCGTGGGCGCCATCGCCACCTCCTCCTCCGTCCCCTGTCCCGCCCCGGCCCGCCACCCAGTGGCTCCGCCTTCCCCCTTCCCCCGTCCCCCAACGGCCATGGGCCGTCGGCACCATCGTCACCTCTTCCTCCGTCCCCCACCACACCCCAGCCCCGCCCCGCCCCTCCCCGCCCCTGCCCGCCTCCCAGCGGCTCGGGTCGTCGGCGCCGACGACCCAACCGTCCCCCTCCCCCGACCCCAGCGGCCATGGCTCGTCAGCGCCATCGCCACCTCCTCCTCCGTCCCCCGCCCCTGCCCCGCCCTGCCCCCACCCGCCTCCCAGCGGCTGTAGGTCGTCGGCCCCGACGACCCCTCCTCCGCCTTCCCCCTTCCCCCGTCCCCAATCGGCCATGGGCCGTCGGCGCCATCGTCACCTCCTCCCCCGCCCCGCCCCCGCCCCCGCAGCGTCTGTGGGCCGCGGGCGCCATCGTCACCTCCTCCCCCGCCCCCGCCCCGCCCCCGCAGTGTGTGGGCCGCGGGCGCCTGTCGGGCGCGCGGCTTTGTCGTTTGGCGCGGGGCGGGCAGCACGACCCCTCCGGCAAATCTGCGCGCCAAGCCGCGCCGCTAAGGCGCTTTTGATGGATGCAATTCGGCGCGGCGCCGCGCCGGCCACCTGCAGGGGGGGGGGGGCGCCCCTGTTGGCCCAGCTTCCGCCTACAAAGCCCCGCCCCCCTCAGTGCTCGAAAATTCGCTTTCTCGTCTGTAACGCCTTGCAATGTGTGTATCTCGATTTTTCCTTATTCTCAACAGGCGTTTGGGTACATATTACTCCGTGTATCACTCTCAACATATTTTTCATTATATCCACTGTTAATTTTATATTTCAAATACCCTCCCATCCATTTTTCTATTGTAACTGAATCTGAAAAATGTCCTCCTCCTTTTAAAAGTTTTCTGATATGATATAAAAGATAAAATGTTCTGTAAGAATGAAAAATGTACCTGAAATAGTGAAAGGTGTTCCGAGAGCAAACAATCCTGACATTTGCCTTTGAGGATTATAAAAAAATATACTATAGTTCTCAAATATAGAAACTGTGTAGTGTGAATAAACAAAGTGTGTGACACAGAGCTAACACGTACCAAAGCCAAATTTTAAAACACACCGCAGTCTTGATACCAATTTAGTTTTATTGAACCTGATTTTTCTTCGAAAGAATACATTCTCGACTTCTCGACATGATATATATGTACTTGTATTCTATACATTATTTTCTTTATTTAGCAAAAACAGATTACAATCGTCCATTATTTCTGTTCTAACGATTTTAGAACAGCTCTTTTCTTTCCCAGCGCTGCCTCCAAATGTTCGTCGATAAGACCTCTTGCGAAAAAGACATTTCCTTTCTTTCTTTCCAGCACCTCTTTTTTGTCCACTTCAACGCAAGCAAATCTTAGTCCCGTTCCTTCATTTCCATCCAGAGTGATACATAAAAATGAGAAATGATAATTCTTGGAGTTATGGGACACTTGGGTGAGATTACTGGAGATGTTCTCACCCGTCTGAAACTTGGAAGTGACGCCTTAATTCTCTCGTTCATAACCGAAAGAGGGCGAGCACAATCCAGATTTAATTTATAGTCCGGAGGATAATCCCGCTCATCTCGGGTTAAGGTTTTACGGTTCGTTTCGGATCCGGATATTTGCGCATTCCCGGATGGACCGTCTTCACCCAGTCCGGCCTACTTAGGAGAGATGGAGTCTGTTTCCTTTGTTATTTTGAATGAGGACATTATCTCATTTTGTCTCAATTTTTTCTGTTGAAGCAATATATTGGCAGGATTTTATTTCACGATTATGAGTTTAAAATTTAAGTGGTACTTTCTATGTAAGTGATGTTTTCTGAATGCTGTTTATTGAACATTAGATTAATAAATAAAGGATACAAAATTGTGTACGTCATACAAATTTTGTTACTGAACTAAAAGTGCGATATTTTATAAATATATTTTGATAAACATATGGTATTTTTCTATTTTAGGTAGACAATTCTTACATGAAAAATCTATTGTATCAGGGGGTTTCTAAACGTGCCCATTAATGAAAACCTTTGTTTCATAAACTACACTTTCAAAAAACTGTATTACATCAATAAATGTAAACCATATATCTGGATGTAATTAAAAATACTTCATTTTATCTCTCTATTCACTAACTTTTCACAACAAATTCTTCTCATACTCACGGTAAAAATATATTATAATTATGTGCAACAGTGTAGTAAATACATATTCCTTTATATGAAATATGAAGTAACAAATCATACTTAAACGAAAGATCAGTTCCAAGAAGAAAATTTTCTGTTAGAGAATGCATGTTGATACAGTACTAGTAATAATACGATGACATAGTTCGCGGCACAGTGTATTTCCTCGTGGAAAACCAAATCCCCTGGCTAATTCGAAACGAAGAGCAACCGGCGGCTTGCACGCGCAGTCCCCCGACAGCCGCTAGGTATCGCCACGCGCGCTCTCCATGGAGCGAGCGCCAGGCAAGGCGTCGGTTCACCGCGGGAGACCGCTCGCCGCTTGTTTGTCATTTGTCAGCGGTTGGCGGGGCGCGCAAAGCCGAATAATACGCCGGCTCACAGAGTGCGGCGGCGCCGCGCAACGCTTTGCAGTGGGGCGTGGTTCGCCCATACACCGCCGCGAACGCGCCCTTCCCCCACCGCCCCCCACCGCCGCCCACCGCCGCGCGCGTCGGTCGCCACTCGGCCAGAGGGCGTAGCCACAGCGTGCTGTTGCTCGCCGACCCACTTGCTTGCCGCTCCACTAACCAACTCGCCGGTCCGCTTGCCTTTCCCCCAACTCGCCGTCTTCCTTGCACGCTCGCTCGTTTGCCCATTCCCTTGATCGCCAACCCTATTGCTCGCCTATCTTCTTGCTCGCCCACCCTCTCCCTCGTCCCCCTTCTCGCTCGTCCCCCTTCTCGCTCGTCCCCCTCCTCGCTCGTCCCCTTCTCGACCGCCCACCCTCTCGACCGCCCACCCTCTCGACCGCCCACCCTCTCGACCGCCCACCCTCTCGACCGCCCACCCTCTCGACCGCCCACCCTCTCCACGGTTGCTTCTACAATCTTTTGCTCACTCGCCTAAACTCTTGCTCACTCGCCCGACTTCTTACTAGTACGCTCAATCACTAGTTCTGCGCATGACTTTCTTTATTATCCACTCCTTTTCAATCCTGCCACTTATTGACTTCCTATCCATGCCTTCACCTGTGGACCGTCTGAATGCTCACCTTATTACACATTCATAAGTCCTCATACATGCTTTATTTTACACCTTTTGATCTATTCATTTGCTCTTGGTTTCTTTTGGTCCATTATCATTAGCACATTTGTTCTTCATTTCTGGCATTTGGTGCGCAAATATTCATTGCGCCACCCATCCGTCAGTTCATTTGCTCGTACACTTGCTTCCACGTTAATCCTGTCGCTCACTACAACACTAACTTGCTCGGATGCCCGTTAGCTCGGTCATCCTCTTGTCCACCGGGTTGCTCACCCAATCGCTCGCTCAATTTGCTCTCTTCCACGTCCGCCCAATACACTCGCCCAATCGCCCTCGGTCCCCTCGCTGGTTCGCCCTGTTATCGCTGACCCTCCCCCTCCGGCCGTTCGCAACCACTCGCCCGCGTGCCCTTTCACTCGCCCGCCCGCCCGCTCACTCGTGTCCTCGCGAGCTCGCCCGTTCGCCCGCGTGCGCCTGATATATGACAGCGCGGACCCGCCGCCGGGTGACAACTTAATGAGGGATGTAGCCGGGGGGTAAAATGGAGCAATCAAAGTCAAGGGGAGGAAATAGGCTGGTGATGGATGGCCCGATGAATATGAAAGAGCCGCGCGGATGGCAGAGGCGTTGGCGGGCAAGGAGCGGCCTTGGTGGATGCAAAGTTTCAGGGACGAGGCGGAGGACAACGAAGCGAGGCACGTGGGAAGAGAAAGAAGTGATCACGTGGGGGAGAGAAAAAAATTATCGTGGGAGTACATGAAAACAGTTGGTTTGTTGGTGGGATCAGATGCAGAGATTTTCATAAGTGTTGTGGCAAATAATTCAAAATACTACGAGAGAAAAGTATAACTGACATGGGGGAATGCTACAGTGTAATAACGAAGGGAACAATAAGATGAGAAATGTTGACAAGAAGAGGAAGAAAGAACAAATAAAAATAGAATGAAGGCATGTTAAAAGCAAGTGAAAAAAATGTAGATTCATATGCAGTCTGAAGGGAGAGTGTGAAATATAAAGGAGAGGGGACTGAGATATGAAAATGGCAATGGTTTTATTAAAGTAAGCGGAATGAGGAGGAATGACAGAGATCTGGCCTGTGACGATGGTTTGCTTTATGACGACACCACGACTGGAGAACGCGCACGGAGGAATGGGTGGTACAGCTCAGCAAGCGAGCGCGGGGAGGTGGCTCAGTGCATCAACTGATGTCACTGTAGTGCTTCTGACCGGGAGGTCCTAGGGTTCCAGTCCAGACGGCGGCAGGATTTTCGACACTAGCTTTTCAGCTAGGTCGGATCCAGTCGCGGTCTGGAGGAGAATTCTAGCGGCCAGCTGCTCTAATAAGTAATTTCTCCGATAAACACCAGGCGAATGCCGGAGCAGTACCCTACCAAACGGGCCACAGACCGCGCGTGGTCTTTCCTTTCTCTTCCTTGTCCTATCCTCTCCCCTTACACACACACTTACACTAACGTGCACTACACTACCACATATTTCGGGAGACCAGTCGGGAGCTTAGAGCTGGTCCCGGCTGGGGCGGTGCCCCGCTGGTGGGAGAGTCCTGGTTAGGGGGAAACCTCACTAGCCGACGGTAGGTCGGCGCCGGATCTCGCCATCCAGCGGGTGAAGACCACCGCCACCTCCCGAGCAAAAAGACACGCGCTACACGTGCGGGAATATTGACCATAATAGTTAAAGCGCCCGGTATCACTAACAACCAAACTGCAAGCGAGCAGGTGTAGAGGGATGAGCAGAGGCAGATGAACGCAAACCCGAGGAGAAGTGTAAATGTGGAGTCGGTGACGAGGCAGAAACGAACGCAGAAGTAAGGGTGGGAATGAAACTGGGCGGCTGCGGGGGAGGTGGAGGGCGAGGTTGAAGTGGGTAGCGGGAGATGGAGGAAGAGCAGGCGGAGGCGGACCGAGCACAGGCACGAAAAGAGGGTTGGGGGTGGAGGTGGGGGCGGGGGCGTGGAGGCGGCGACCAGAAGGGGAGCAGAGGCGAAGGCGGCGGCGTGAAGCGCAGATTTAAATAAAGGCTCCGCTTATTAATGGTGGTTGTCCGCGCGAGGCTGTGCAAGGTCGTACTCCCCAGGAGCCTTTGCCTGTGAAAGACGCTACACTTTTCCAGGGTCTTTTACCGTGCACGCACAGCTTTATGATGCCGTCAGACGTATGTTATTACGTACGGAGGAAACAAAATATTAGTACTTAATCAAAGAAACGCTAGAGAATATGTTTTATATCTCAGTTTCAATCGTAGATAAATAGCTAGATCGAATTCATCCGTTGTCAGCAGGAGAATTCTTTTGGCCAGCTGCTCTGATTACTAGTTTTCCGTGTTATTTCAATCAACACTAGGTAAATGCCAGTGCAGTCCCCTAACTAACAAGCCACAGACTGAGTGTGATCCTTCCTCTTTCTTGTTATTTCCTCACTCCTTACTTACATACACTTACACTCCATGCGTTACACTACCACAAATGCCGAGAGAACAGTGGGGAGCTTCGAGCCTGTCCCGGCTGGGGCGGTGCCCGGCTGGTAGGAGATGCCTAGTTGAGGAAAACTTCGCTAGTCGACGGTAGGTCGTCGCCAAATCTCGCCATCCAGCGGGGGAAGATCATCGCCATCTCCTGAGAAAAAACACGCACTACTCTTACGGCACTTATGACAGCAGTGACGCATGTGGAGTCTCTTAATCAATTAATCAATTCAATATCTTAGGTCATTATTGAAAGTTCTGTGTTTTGCAAGTTTACAAAATATGTCGGAAGTTTTGCAATTCTTTAAACTGATTTACTTCAATTGGGAAAGTAACGCCAAGCAAATTTAAGGAAAAGATACCGAATTATTCTGTCAAGTAACTCGTTATTATTGACTGCATTTCTTGAAGAATGTTTTGAAAACGTAGATTTATATATTTCACATCCTATCCTAACAATGCCTAAGAATTAAAAAAAAGTTCTTTAACTTTTATGTTAAGTATGCATATTCATAGAAACTTAAGTTCAGCCATACCAATGGGGTAATATCAATTCTAAAATGCCCTAAAAAGTGTTGATGCTACGGTTGACCACAGATGGACGAACGATTGGACAGACAGACAGACAGACAGACTTTTTGTCGTCAACCAATTTTTCGGTAATAAGACCCAAAAAACGTAAAATCTGTCTACACAATATGTTAGAGGTACAGAAGTTAGTATGTACAGAAACATAAATTATC
>BLKR01005697.1:0-74308 GCA_011170035.1 Teleogryllus occipitalis | reverse complement strand
ATCTTCATAATATTCCTCTCCCTTATTTTTTTTTTTTACTTTTTCACTATTAAGGCAGAGGAAAAATGTGTACGCTATTTTATCGTGTCTCAGGATTGATGTTACGAAACGAATAAATGCCATAGTTATAATATGTTATACTGACCATATCTGTAGTAAAGAAAGAAAATAACAATACGAATTAACATAAAAACGTTGAGGAGGGAACATGATCCCCCGTCCCTCCCGCAAGAAACGCCTGTGACATTCGGTGAAATGGAGACACAAATTCGTCGACTTCACGCATTATGGGTGTTCGTATACTATAGAACCATCGTGGGAAGGTCTTCTCAGGGCAATGCTACGGTCTACCTTCCTCCACCTCGACTGGTGTTCTATGCATGTAATGTCATGAGACTTCAACATCATCGAATGTCATCGATACCGAATGCGTGGAGTCAACATATTAGACAGAAGAATAAAGGCTCTCAATGGTTTGGGGTGTTCAGCTTTTACTCAAAATTTTAGCTCACTTGCAATGGAAGTTACTTTTTGTTTGGAATTATTTTTTACGATATTAGAAGTTAGAAAGGCTGGAGGTTTGAGGGCAATAAGACGTCATCAAAAATCACCTAATATTTTAGGAGTAAGGATAAATAAAAGATTTATATTAGCTCTTTATGGCGTTTTCTATCTTGAAGGTTGGATTTGGTAGATTTTCTATCATCGTTTGAAAAAATGCAAATTACAAACATTTACACAAATGTGCATGATGAAACATTAAAAAAAGTAGAATAAATTAAGAAAAATAACCAATAAACACAAACTGCAAAAGTCATCATCGACACAATAAACATTTTTTGAATGACGGAAAATAGGTTTATGAAACATTTCAACAAAATATTTGCTTCACATAATTAATTTCACAATGCAAAGTCTTGAGCTCTTCATTTTATTCCACCCTCGTGGACTAGTCTTGCATTACTGTTAATTTATTACCATTCATGGAATTAGAAACTCCCACCCATAAATAAATCAAAAACATGATTCCAAAACACGAAGATCCATACGATGGAGTATTTGATAGTTTTACCACAACATTGACAGCCACCACTGAGTGAGGGAGCGACACATAGTGATTCAGTGAGTACAAATCAATGCCCAATTATTGTAATAAAGTTGCAAAATATTATTCTATTTCATACCCAGATTGTATCTTCTTTTAACGAATCCCTTCGCAATCAGTTCTTCCGAATTCCCCACGGTATTTGAAGTACCTCATGAACGCTATCGCTTAGCCCAAGCAACGTGACCAAAGCCCCAGCCGGGACACAAGCCCTAAGCTCCCGACCGGTCTCCCGGAATAGTGATAGTGTAGTGCACGTTAGGGTGTGTATGTAAGGGGAGAGGATAGGACAAGGAAGAGGAAGTAACGATCGCGCGCGATCCGTGGCCCGTTTGGTAGGGTACTGCTCCAGCATTCGCCTGATGTTGATCGGAGAGACCACGGAAAACTACCGATCAGAGCAGCTGGTCGTTAGAATTCTCCTCAAGACAGCGACTGAATTCGACCTAGCTGAAAAGCTAGTGACGAAAGTCCTGCCACCGTCAGGACTCGAACGTAGGACCTCCGGGTCAGAGGCGCTGCAGTGACATCAGTTGATGCACTGGGCCACCGCCCCCGGCCCCGCCCCCGCCGAGCCAGCCGTGCCAGAGGGCGCGCGCGCTCTCGCTCGCCTCCGCGTCCGCGCGCTCCATTGTGAACAGCGGCGAGCGCGCGGATGAATATTAACGCATAATGGTCGTGTCAATCAAAACTTTGTCAAACACATCGCGGCCCATTAACCGAGCCCGCGTCCGCTGCCGCCCCAACATATTCTCCTCTTTTATCAATCAACATCACAATTTTGCCCACAAAGGGATCACGGCGCTTTTTTTCGTGGGCGCGCCGACGTGCACGCTGGAGCCGGCGCCGCTGGCTTTGTGGACGCTCGCTGCCGCCGCCGCCGCCGCCGGGCGCAGGTATGGAGTGACGAGCGTCCGCGGGCGCGTCAGCGGCGGTGGGCTGGTGATGGGAGGGGCGGGGCTGTATCGACAGGGCCTTGTCGTCTACCGCAGTGTGTGGCGGCGGGAACGGCCCCTGACAGCGTCACGGTGGTTGCAGCAGAGGTGGTATAGTGGTGTACATGGCGTTGAAGTGAGATATCTGCAGCGGCGGTCACTGAAGCGGCTGTGAACGGCGACAAGTGTAGTCGTGAAGCATAAAGTGATGGTGTGAGAGGTGACCGAACAGGAACCGGGAGCAGAAGCTCAGTGCATCAGCTGATTTCACTGCAGCTTCTCTGATCGGGAGGTCCTACGTTCGAGTCCTGACGGTGACAGGATTTTCGACACTAGCTTTTTAGATAGGTCGAATTCAGTCGCTGTCTGGAGGAGAATTCTAGCGGCCGGCTGCTCTGATCGATAGTTTTTCGTGGTTTCTCCGATCAACACCAGGCGAATGCCGGAGCAGTACCTTAACAAACGGGCCACGGACCGCGCGCGATCCCTCTTCCTTATCCTCACATACTTACACTAACATGCACTACACTATTCCGGGAGACCGGTCGGGAGCTTAGACCTTGTTTACCGGCTGGGGCGTTGCCCCGCTGATGGGAGACTCCTGTTTAGGGGAAAACCCCGCTAGCCGACGGATCTCGCCATCCAGCGGGGAAAGATCACCGCCATCACCTGATAGAAAACATGCACTACACTTACGGGACTAATGACCTAAGCTGTTGACGCGTCAGGAATCACTAACAACCAACCAAACGGGAGGGTACGGTTCTGCCGGTGTGCTGTTGCATGGATTTGTGTGAAGGAGGAAGCGGTCGCATTGCTCTTTTCGAAGAACAAAGGTGGCGAAATGATAGCGTTGGTGTCGTGACCTGCCTGTATTTAAGGCTTAACGGCCGTATGGCGGTGGAAGGAACAGAGAGAACAACAGCAGCATGGACCGGCGGTGACGGCTTTGATGGACCGGCCGCTGTTCCGCTGTAGTGAAGGGCTGAGGCTGGGCTCTCCTGCTCGGCGCTGTCGATATTCATGCTCCACTCTGCTTTTGTCGTAAAACGGCGAGCACGTCAGCCACGAACGGTTCGGAGCTTCTGCTTTGGTGCGTCGCTTGCTGCGCGTTTCAAAAGTATGAATTGAAGTGCTATGGATGCTGTCAAAAACCAGCTTCCGTGTCATAAAATACATCGCCAGAACTCTTTGTTCTGAAGTTTTTTGAAACTTCAGAATACTTTGGACATGAAGCTTGCATTCTTAATAAAGAAGATTATCTTCAAAGGAAATAAAGCAGTTATTGGGATTAATAGAGTTAAGGACATTTTCGAAAAATATTTAAATAGACATTCTTTGAAATATACAGTCTAAATAAAAATTGTCGTGGTTGGAATTAATTCATACAGTTGAACTTCCTATTCATTCAGCTAAATATAATTGACAGTGTTAGGGTTGTTATTGTAATATAGTTTTAGAAAAATGACAAAATTGGAAATGAATGGTCCAGAAGCTTATATTGAAATATTGGCAGGTCAGTCAATAATGTATCAAGCATGGCCAATTGTTTCTGAAACCATTGAAGTTAATCTTTTGATTCAGTAGACTTTTATCTGATAACGTTGATGTAGACAACCATGCCCACAAAAATTGCTACCCACCATTTGTGAAGTGCGTGCTGTTATTCAATGTTTGTGTACAAAAGGACATTGGCTGTCCAAGTTCATGGGATAGTTTATGAACTAAGAACCTCCTTTACCTGCGGTAAAGGTTGTAGAAAAAGTTAGAAAACGGTGTCGTGACTTTTAAAACCGCTTTTATAGCCGCAAAAATATGCACGAATTACGGACTGGGAGGCCCAGTATCCAGACCGACCAACAAGAGGATCAAAACTGCGATTGATCGACGATTGACAATTAATTCTTTGACTGCTGAATTTCTTCTTGTTGGACGCTTTATATACACGAATGATTCAGAAAAGCTCGGAAACCACAAATTGTGTGTAAGGTAGGCACCGAACATGCTTACCGATGAACACGGGGAGCAAATTATCTTAAGTGTACGAGCGCATTTAAAGCACTGTCGGCAACACGGAGATGCGTGATGATACGTGTATATAGAACACCAACGCAGAAACAAAACAACAGTCAATTCAGTAGCAGCAAGTATCTTCCTTCAAAAGAAACAAATTCAAGCGATCTCCTTTCTTGAGTCGAAAAGTGTTGCCTACCGTTTTCTGTGACGAACAGGGCGTTCTCTTGTTTGTTTTTTTCATGGTCCAATGTATAATGACAATTGATGTGTCCTACGAAATGTTTAGCAAATTGAGACGTATACTTAAAACTAATATTCACCAGTAAAGTGGTAATCCCACTGACCTTGTTAAATACATGTTTTTTTTTAAAAATCGCATCAGTCGGGAGATTGTCTTCTGGTATTATCCTCCTTCAAAACAATGCAAGTCATCACACCGCTACCACGACCAAGAAAAAGATTCAAGATTGTGGTCGAAATCGTTTTGGTCATCCTTCCTAAGTGACGCACTTGGAATTAGAGACTATTTCCTCTTCTTGCACTTTAAACAGTAGTAACGTTTTGAACACGTAAAGGAACTCAAATCCGCTTGTCAACTGGTTCAATAATCAGACAATGACTGAACTCCACTAGCTAGTGTCGAAAATCCCGCCAGCGTATTTATTTATTTTATTTATTTATTTTACGTCAAAAAACAGTTAAAACTGCGTATGACGTGCTATGGGGAGAAGTGAATTGTGTGCACATTTTCAAAATTCTGTGATCCCTGCACTAAGTCATATACTATGAATTTTGAATGAATGAAGAGGAAAAAAAGCAAGCTCCCATGTAATAAAAGTCTATTTTCAAGGACAAATAAGCAATAAATTGTGGGCTCTTATCCATGTTGTCCTTTGGACAATGTAGGGACTTACAGTACAGGACCTCCCAGTCAGAGGCACTGTAGTGACATCAATTGATACCCAGAGCCGATGGGACGAATTACCCAAACGGCCTTTATGTACCATTCAATTATATATATTTTCTTTAAAATTCTTTTAAAACCAAAGTTCTTAATATTTTCTCAGCTACGAGTCGATATCGCCCCCTCATTGATAAAGATTTTCACAACTTCAAATCACAATTGTAAATAAACCAACTACAATAATTTTGTACAAAGTCAATAATAATTTACAGAAAATTTGAAACAACAAAACTATTTTCGATATAAATTGAATAACAATTACTTGTAACATTAAACTTCAAAGACTTACCAAATAGGGCAGTGCCAAATAGAATTAGAAAATAAATGAAATTCTTTAGACTTATTTATAAAACTAACACAAGTGAAAGTCGTGAAACGACACCATTTTGACAACGTGAGAGAACGTCGTGACTCTAAAGGAATGCGCTGATGATATTGTATGTCGTGTAATTTCCCAAATTATTTTCATATCTTTCTTTACTACCTTCTCTCTATGTTGCATGACGTTAGAGATCTATAAAAGTAGGTGATTTGCCTTTAATTTCATTAACCATAGTATTTATGAGGTAGCATTCTATAAAGAAAAATATATATGTAACTATTAAATAACATTTCTAATTCATATGAGTAGGCATTTCGTTACAATTTTCAATTAAAACTAATATTTTAATAAAATTATATATTTATTACATTTGAGTTTTTCAAAGAACTTCTACATTAATACAACACAAGTTCTTTCATAAACCAAACAGTTAATTAAAGGGAGGAGATCCATCTAAAATAAGGAATTAAATAAGTTTGAAATATTAAAAACTACTTTTAATTAAAGTAGCTATATAGTAGATCAACATTACTATTTCCCTAAAGACCGTGCATTTCTGTACAGATTAGCCCTTTCAGATTCAGGCTGCACGGGCTGGTTAGCTGTTCCCCACAATCGTTTATTACGTTCTTGCGCCGTCGTGCATTGCCCCAAGCACATCTTTCGCTGCGCGTGCGAGCAAAAGCCGGCGGCGTGGAGCCCTCCGCGGCAGAAACTGCACATCGCGACGTTCGTTCCGCCCCCGCCTCTCGGCCGCGAGGGACGAGAACAGGAGATGTTTCATTATTTACGGCGCGGTAATCCGCCGAGAACTGCTCCTCTCCCTCAGGCGGCGAAGCGGGGGCGGCGGGGGTGGGGGGGCGGGGGTGCAGCTCGTTTTCTTTGCGTTACCCGCCCGTTTTTCTCCTCCGCTTCCCCCGGGGCCGCTCGCCCGTTACATCAAGAGCAGATGTTATGATTTATCCCGGGGCGCGCGCGCTGCGCTTCGAAGCGTCCGCCCCCCCCGCCCCCCCCCGCCCCCGCCAGCCCCCCTTCTCGCCGCCCGCGCGCTCTCCACATTGTCAAAATGAAATTGCACAAAATCGTGAATAATTGACGGCGTTTAATTTTAATTGAGCGATGGTTTGCCCGGCCTTAATTGGGTTAGCCCTTTAGCCCTTTTGTCGGCCGCCCTTGCCTGGTGTGCGGAGGGGCGGCGCGCGCTCCCTGGCTTGGTGCATCGGCGCTCTGCTGCCAGGGCGCTCCAGCGAAGAGGCGGACGTCTCCGGCGGCTCTTCCACGCACGAGCGCCGACGCTTGGCACTCTGCAATCGCAGTTGGTAGCACGCATCAGTTCGTAATGATTCGTTTCAACTCTGTTTTACTAATACACATAGATTGATGATATTGACAAAAAACTGGGATAATTGATCCACTTGTTTGTCTTGTGTATTTTACTTCTCAAAACAACTCATTTTTCAGTTTTAAAAACACATAATATTCAATGAAACGTAAAGTCCCGAAACATTTTGCTACTCGCCGGTCCGCGGCAATTTCATTATCCATGCCATCCACAATCATATTTTTGTCATTTTAAAAGAGAGAACGCTTGGATGATTTTCCTTCGATTTTTTGAAACACTTCAAGTTTTACTAGCTTTAAAAAAGTAATTATCGCACTCACTACAAACAAAATTGACTTCCCCTAAAAAAGTGTAGAATATAACAGGTATTTTCTCAACTAATAAGAAAGTTTCGTTTAATTTCATGTAAAATTTATATTAATTTTGTTTTATAATAAACGCACATTTTTCTCATATTGTTTCCTTTTTTCAATTCCCGTATAGTTTAATTGAAAAAAGACTTTCACAATATCGCAGAAAAGAAAAAAAAACGTCTTTTATACAAACATTTCGGAAAATAACTTGGAGCAGTTTTTGAAAACAAGTGTCTCAAAACTCGCCCTTTTGAGCTTATTTATATATGAATACATTTGAAATTTTTGGAAATTTGTCGGCAGGATGATTCAAATTTTCGAAAATTGTAGTGGATATTTTTGTAATAATAAAATGTTTTTATTAAAATGGCGATTGTATCTCATGAATTGGTGCTTTGAATTAGCCCATTGCTCTATTAGTAAAAAAAAATTAAAGAAAACGGAAGAGCCGTCTGAATCTTTTTTTTTTTTTGTTCTTGTTATTTAAGGTCGCATCAACATGTAGGCCATTAGTGATCACTATTGTAGTTAACGGTATGGTAACTATTAATATAATAAGGGGTGAAAGGACGAACACAAATACAACCATGCCCGAGGTGGGACTCGAACCTGTGACCCTTCGGTCCCATATCGCTACGGCACGACTGCCTTAGCGTGAATCCTTTCTGTTTGGTTATTTAAAGTCACTTGTCATGAGTACATATGCGACACGACTACATAATTTTGGAAACACATTTTAGATTTGCCTCGAAAATAATCCTCTCTATTAGTTCCGCCCTGCCAGACAGATTGCGGCCAGGATCGTGTCGCAGACTCTTCATCGGTTGACAGGCGTTAGGCCGCGTTGGAATAGGTTCACACCACTAAAGCGGCCCTCCGCCATATGACTCGTTGGAACAAGCAACAACGGTGGAGAAAATGGCGGTATTGAGGACGAGAAAGGAAAGACGCAACATGCAATCTGCCGCGCCGCTGCATCGCGTTCTGGATGGGGGTCGTGAACGTACTACAAAAGAGAGGCGAGGGCGTGGAAATGCGGCGAAGCGCTACTTTTTTGAGGAGAAAGTGTGAAGGGCGGTGAAAACGTAAAGGGGAGTAAAAATAGAAAATAACTTATGTTCGGAATAATACACGCTTTAACCAACACAGATTTATTAACACAGAAAATACATTAGGTACACTTCCAGAACCAAAAGAATGTACCAAATCACAACAGCCAAAGTCGAATACCAAATGTCCAGGAGATGTACAAAAACTAGCAGGGTCTAACAGATAATCGATACAAAATTCCAAATAACTTGCCGGGCCAATAATCACTTTATCACAGTACGTATCTCCTAGCTCTACTACTCACAATAACCAAAACTCTAGCGCTCTGCCGTTCGGGCTGGCGGCGCCCGCTCTTAAAGCGGGCGGCGCTGCAGATTCGCAACCTGGCTGCTGGCTCTCCGGCCAGCTCGTCACCAGGGATTGGGCGGCGTTTTCCTTGCTCCGCTGCCTCCGCCGACTCCCTTAATTGCCGCTGAGCGCTGCCCTCTAGGCGCGCTCTTCAAACGATGTTCACAGCCGCGACAATAACAGCTCCAGAACAAGCAACTAACAGAGCCGTAAGGGAATGGGATGCGGAAGAAATGGCAATAACCAGGGAAGTAAAACGGATGCGGGTGATGGGAAGCGAGAAGTCCAGTGGGAGCGGATAGGATTGACGTGGAGGTTGGGGAGAGACGGGCGTTGGGGCAAGTAGGGTAGCGGGGTGGCATGTAAAACGCGTAGGGATCAACTAATAATGATGGATGGATCATCCGCAACGCAGAGGACAAGCTACAACGCAAGGGAAGTCGGAAATGAATCGCAATGAATGACAGTAATGACCTGCCGCATAGGGTTGTGGTCAAATTGCATTGAGGCGGGGGTAGGGTGGTCCGAAAGTGTGGATGGTAAGAAGAGAATATTTGAAAAGCGGAAGTGTGGTCGGCGGCGTGTTGGGGGTTGCACGAAGAGAATGCAGCACACTAGTTTAACCGAGGCGAGGACGGAGCTGACGAGTTTGTTTGTTTGTTGGTTGGTTGGTTAGTGATTCCGGGCACGTCAATAGGTTAGGCAATTACTCCCGTAAGTGTAGTGCACGTTTTCTCCGGGAGATGGCGGTGATCTTCCCCCACTGGGTGGCGAGATCCGGCGCCGACCTACCGTCGTCTAGCGGGGTTTCCACCTCACCAGGACTCTTCCACCAGCGGGGCACCGCCCCAACCGGTACAAGCTCTAAACTCCCAACCGGTCTCCCGGAATATGTGGTGGTGTAGTGCATGTTAGTGTAAGTGTGTGTGTAAGGGAGGATAGGAGAGGGAAGGGGTAGGAAAGAGCACGCGCGGTCTGTGGCCCGTTTGGTAGGGTACTGCTCCGGCATTCGCCTGGTGATGATCGAAGAAACCACGGAAAACTACGGATCAGAGCAGCCGGCCGCTAGAATTCTCCTCCAGACAACGACTGAATTCGACGTAGTTGAAAAGCTAGTGTCAAAAATCCTGCTATCGTAGGAAGTGTAACGCTAGGACCTCCCGGGCAGATGCACTGCAGTGTTATCGGTTGATGCGCTGAGCCACCGCTCCCGGTACGAGTTTGCATGTCCGCAAACAGTGTAGAGATGTGGGCGTGGGTGGGGAGCAGGACGAGAGCGTGGGCGTGGGCGCGAGCGGGCGGATGGGGCTGGCGCGAGTTCTGTCGGGGGAGCATGCGGGTTGCGGGAGGCGACGGACGAGTAGCGGGGGAAGGGGGAGGGAGAGAAAAACGCGAGACCCGCCGCGCCGCGCCGCCAAATGGACAGCGGGACATCACGCGGAGAATCTCGGCGCATTAGGCGGCGTCGCGTCGCGTCGCGTCTGTGTTGTGCACGCGTGGGACACGCGCGCCCCTTCCCCTCCGGCGATAGCATCGGGCGGCGAGGACGCTCTGGCCTCACATGCTATGCGGACGGGTGGCTTCACAGAGCTCTCGGGTCAGCCAGATTGCGGGGCTCACAAACTCTGAAGCCTGTGTGAAAGAAGAATGGAATCATGTTCTCTTTTGGAAGGACACATCATTTATCTACGTCGTACATTTTTTTATCCATACATTCGATTTTGACATATCCTTAAGATTACACATACACAAACAAATATAAAGTACATTTAACATTCAGTTGAAACAAATTGAAGTAATTAAAGTTGCACTCAAATTGTTAATCATTTGAGCCATAAAATAGCTTTTTTCTTCCCATAGTTTAAAGCTTAAGGCCACCACTCTTGAAGCCGTAAATCGGTCACTCTATTAAATGTTTCATAGTTTTTTAACACGCTGCACTTACGCAGAGAACTCTCACTATGTCCCCATTTTTAAAGAAATCTCATTAACGGGGAGATCGGGATCGATGGAAATTTCAGATTTCTTGGCAGATTAAAACCAGCTGATCTGGGAATAGAATTGATGTACTTGACCAATTTCTTTTCCATTGTTCGGTTTAGAGATGACGAAACAGCTGTATCTACTAATTGTAAAATTTACAATCTGTATCTGATTAATTAATAATAGTTATATTGTAATAATGAACTCATGTGAATAATTAGTATTACGTTTTTGCAATAGAATGAGAGAAAGTTGTAACTAGCCTGTTGTAATTTATATTACATTCCATAATTTACACATTAATGTTAATATATTGTCCGGATTATAAATTATACATGTTGTTACTAATAATAACAATAATAATTAGTATAACAATATCTGTAGTCAAGATGAAGATGCAAAAGCTAGGCCCAATAAAAGACTTTCGAGGGGATAAGTTCAAGACAGTACACAAACAGCGGCAAATAATGGATGGACTCTTTGACAGCATTTTCTTAATGTTTTCTCTTCGTTCTTAAACTAAAGATTACATTTGAAAATTAATGTAACATAACTAAAAGATGAAAATTAACAGGCAGGAAGGAAGTGCACGTTCTTAAGTGAGGACGTAAAGTTTAGTAGAACGGAGTGGTGTAATTAAGTAAAGCATTTATTGTTAAAGATGTATTGTCTTATTGGTGAAGTAATAATTTGGGAGAGTGAATAAAAAAACTGCTTATCTAGCATATAACAATGTATTAATCATTGGATTCGTCTTTTAAAACTCGTCATGACAGACTAAAAATTATGTATAGTTCCATTTGAAAAAAGCAAAGTTACCTCAATATCTCGTAAAATACAAGTGATAAAATAGAAATGAGTACATGTATCAATTAGTCCCATTTCCCCTTGCACTTCGAGAAAATTGTATGGTACTGATTGTTACTCAAGGAACACTTTCAAACCTTATCTCCAAAACAAACCTTTGTAAAAAAGTATTATAAAAAATAATGCATACGTGAAGCTGGTATTATGTTATACCTATTAGTTCAATTAATGTTTAAATAATTTAAAAAAAATATTGATTGTGTGTTGAAGGTTTTTATTTAAAAAAAATAAAAAAATAGAAGAAATGTAATTATGTAAAAATATTTAATTCATACTATAATTAATGCTGAATAGTGTGTTGCAAAACCTTTGGCACGTTGATCCTGATAATTTTCAGTATTTAGATATTACTTGATGATAGAAGACTAAATGCTCCATGTGCACTGTAAGTAAGACGGATACATGAAACGAAAATTAACGGCGCAATATGATGTGATTTGTTAAAATATTTTTTGTGTTTCTAATAATAATAATAATAATAATAATAATAATAATAATAATAATAATAATAATAATAATAATAATATATTTAAAATAATTTATTTATGTGTTAGAGTAGAACGAATAGTAGCTGTTGAGAAAACTAAAAACTGCTCTTGTGCCCTCCGCTGGCATTCTAACGCCTGCTCTAGTCAAAGCGGCCTCGAGCGCCACGTGCCTTTCAGCCGCAGGAATCGATGCGCGGCTCGTATTGATGCGCTCGGGTGAATCCGGATGGGGAGCTCGCTTATAAAAGCTCGTTTGCACCAATGTTTGCATTTCTCTGGGAATACACCGCGGAAATGGAAACGATGTACATGAATCTCTTTTCATGCCACGCCCACCAAAGCACGTATCCCCACTCCGACCATCAAAGCATTCAGTGAGGTCAGCAGCGGCCGGAAATGAGAATTCGTTTTTTCCAACGGACGCCGGTGAATTCAAGTATATAATATGGTTCCGTCCATGAATTCGTTTCATTTCACTTCAATATATTAACTTCATTCAAGAGATAACTACCACTGTATTTTGCTCGCTGCGTAGATATTAGTTTCTGGCAACAATTCATCACGTCCTCCGAAAACATTTGGAATTCTGGGTAAATATTTTATTACGAGCATCGTGGACACAAATTTTAATACGTCAGATTTCATTACACTCATCGTTTCAAGTTAATGCTCTGATTTGAGAACACTTTTAAGCGAAACATCAATAGAGATTCTTCAATGTCTTAATTATTTGAAACAGACATTTTATGTATTTGGTATCTCAAATTTATAAAGACGAATAGCTGATTATTTTTGACGTAATTTATTTTATAAAGTAAATCAGAATCATTGAATTAAGAGACATTATCGTCTTATTTTTATAATTTCACATTGTAGTGATTTTTTTAAATCATTTATTTTTTATGAAAATGAGAAATAAATTAATGATTTATCTGTTCTAACAGCTTGCATATTTACTGATTTGTATCAGATAGAAAACTTCATAACAACCACAAGCTCTACTTCAAGTCCTTTTAAACTCCTATTGTACCTAAACGTGCACGTCGTGATAATAAAAATCTCTACCATTTACAGAGAGCTCACACAATGAACCATTCCAGGGAATGTTGGACATTATTTGCTTTTATTGGTTCTAGAAGACGGGTGTAATACATGTTGCATTATGTGAGCCTGTGTCATTGTGTCATCACTTCATCATTTTCTTTTTAGCCCCGTTCGACTCTTCTCCTTTCTAATTTTTTAATCTCAGAGTACAGCACTGTTTACTACCGCCAGTTTTGCTACTTCCGTCACTGCCCTAGTGGTTTTCACCACGTCTTCGTTTATACCGTTATCGCCTCCTCGGTTTCCATCGTCACCTCTACCGGCATCGTCGTCGCCAATAGTGTCGCCTGCAGTTTTCATCACCAGCGCCAGCCCCTTTATCAATCCCAGCACATTCTAAAACTTAATGATAGCTGCAGTATTTTCGTCCAAGGCATACAATGAGACCTGAAATATATGGAAATCTGGAATTTAAATACATTGTGTAATGATTTTGATGTGCCTACTTCAGCTCTGTTCCTCAACGACCAAATGCTGCCTCCGCCCTGATCATCGTCGCCACAGCCACCACAGAAAAAGGTGCAGCTGCTGCTGCCCATAACACATTTGCCACAAAAATCCACACTCAAAATCACTGCCATCACCCTTATCGTCTCCGCTATGAAAAATACTTTACCACTATCACTATTACATTTATTGCCACTTGCGTCGCCGCACACCACTTCATTATCGCCTTCCGTCCTTCCGTCTCCGGCCCTTCCCCCACCTCGAAAGCTTATTTTGGAATAAAGCTGAATCGAATCTTACCTGTTTTCGACCATACACTACACACCAACACACTTGCGGGTTTCTCTCATCTGGAGTCAACAAAATGCGAGGCCCTTTGCGACAATACTTACATAAGAGACAAGGGACATAAAAACCATGCCCAAGGCGGAACTGCAACCTGCGTTCCTTCGGGTTGAAGCTTTCAGTCGATACACGCTCTTAGCCCCTCGGCCATCCAGGTGGGCATCGAAATTATTGAAATTGATTCTGGGCTACTCTAAAATGAAGGGAAAGGGGGGCCTTGGTCTTCCTTGAAAATAAGTAGAATTAAAGTAACTACATTTTTGGTTGATTACACACACAGTTCCGAAGTTTCTGCCATATTCAACCGTTGAAGTTTTTATCTCGATTGGTGCGAGAACACAGCTATTTGTTAAGAAGACCCAAGACCAAAAAATAAAATTTTACAGGAGAAAGAAAAACAGTTTTTTATTCTTCCTATCAATTTTTGAACTCTCCTCAGCATTCAAAATCAAACTATTAACACTACTCACATTTCTGAATAGAATATTTAAAATTTTAATAAAAGGTACTGTTATAGATGTATTTAAAAGCAATGGGCATGTGCCGTTTAAAAAATATTGTTTTTCTTTGAAACGGTGAATTTGTATCTTTAAACAAAACCTATTAATTTTTGAAAAACCGATTTTGTTAAAATTTAATGCGCGTATCATCGATGGAATTACATTTGGTCGTGAACATTCCTGTGGCAACGTTCAAAGCTTCAGTTAGAAATCTTTATAAACGTCATCAATGTGCGGAATTACTATCATTCATCACAAGTTCTTTGATTCTCTTGCTCCTGGATAGACAATTTTGTTTGTCATTTGATCTTACGTGAGTGTATTATGAAGTAAGACAAAGGAGTGAGATGTCACTCTATTGATAAATAAAAAAGTTGGAACGACTTCTGGAGACCTTCGGTCATCAATAAATTGACACAAAATACTGATAGCAACAGATATCTTTATACTTTTCTCTTGAATAGCAGTCTGTTTACGCACTGAAATTTTCCTATGGTATTGCTGTCACCGGCTATTAAAACTGTAAATTGATACAAATTCTGGAATTACAGCGAATTTAAAATCAGAACTGCTATAAATTTCTTTCGTTCAATCAGCTGTCGTATTCTGTGAATTATGTTAAGCCCACGAAGTGCAAGTTTGATAATAGAAAACTGTTTCACCTTGCAGAAATGTGTGACCTCTGACAGAAAAATATATTTTCTTGAATTGTTTCATAACTACAAGACTTACATTAAATTTGATTTGGAGTGGATATTGTTCTGCACAGTTATCAGAAAATAAGTGAAGTCCTTTATATTGTGTCGAAACAGAAAAAAGTGTAAAAGAACGTACCCCCATCAAGGCCTTTTCTTTCATGCCCTTCGTTATAGATAAAATTTAGTATACGTTTCTTTAGTCTTTGTATTGTGAATGCAAAATATGTAGATTGCTAACAATCTCAGATAAAATAATTCTTGCACAAGTATTTCTGGCATGAATATGTTCTGCATATAATCAATGGGCGTAGGCAATACTTTGTATCTTTTTTCAATACTTGCATCAGACAGGTCAATATGTAAAGCATTCTTTTTTCCCTTTTTTGTAGTGAATAGCTAGTTCTCCAGCTTCTGTCCTTTTCCGTCATGTTTTAGATCAAATGATCTTTTTAACTTTAATTCTTCACAGACACAACAACAATCTACTTGTGACTTGCTCATTTTGTTAAAAAGGCTGATGTCCTGGACATCAGCTCTTTTAACATATAAAGCAAAATTTGAAGACTGTTTTGTTTCCATATGCAGCAAGCTTACATAGATTCCATAAACGGAAATCGGTGCGCCTACGTTCAAAGAATATATTTCAGTAAGACAGCAATTTTTAATGTGACTTAAGCCCTAAATAGCTGCTTGCGTTGGTCAGAATGGAAACTTAATTCAATGTTTCTGCCTTTCTCGACACAAAACATCAACCGATATGCAATCAGGCTACGCTTTCTCAGGTAGCCAATAGTGAAAGAGGATTATTTGGGAAACTGTTATGAGAGAGACCTCACGCGGGATGCACTCCGGGAATTTCTCTGCACCCCTGGCTCTTACCCCAGCCTGCTTCTCGCCATGACCCCAAATCCCATCTCCGTCTCCGCCTACGAACTTGTTCCCGTATCCATCAATGTCCTTGGCACCGCATCCAACATCAAGATCATGGTGGTCGCTCCACCATTGCCATCTCTACCACCTCACCGCAATCCCCTCCAACAAAGCCACCACCTCCACCCCCACCCCCCGCTTTGATGCACCAGGTCCCTTACGCTTTCGTTGAATCACCTTGTCCCCTCACTGTAGTCTCACGACAACCCAACTATCGTCTCCGCCTTCGACCGTCTCCCCGCCCCGACCACCCCGCTCGCGCTCGCACGACCATCACCTCCGCCTGCTACTCCTCATCACTGCCACCGCGGTCAGAGCCACCGCCGCCGCCGCCACTGCCCGCCGACGTTGCCTGCGCCGCCCAAGACGTCGCCACTGTCGCCGCCGCTCACTGATGCCGCCACCGCTGCCCCCGCCGCCAGCCACCGCTGCCGCCACTGCCGCCGCCGCCGCCTCCGTCGCCCCCCGCCATCGTCGCCACTGCCGTCCCATCGCCGCCACCGTCCCACCGCGCGCCGACCGCGCTGCGCTGCCGCCGCCGCGCTGCCGCCGCCGTCGCCCAGTCGCCCCGCCCCCCGCCGCCTCCCCGCCGTCCCGCCGTCGTCGCCGCCGCCGCCGTCCCACTACGTCCGCCGCTGCCGCCATCTCCCCCGCCGCGCCACCGCCGGCGCCGCTGCTGTCCATCCCGCCGTCCGCGCCACCGCTGCACTCGCGCTCCCACCGCCGCCGCTGCCGCCATCTCCCCCGCCGTCGCCGCCGCCGCCACCGCCGCCGCCGCTGCTGTCCCATCGCCGCCACCGTCCCACCGCCACCGCTGCCGCCGCCGCCGCCGCCACTCGCGTTCCCCGCGCGGGGCGTAATGACTTGTTTTGTGCGGGCGCGGGCGGCGCGGAAGGGCTGCGGCTTAGAGCGCGCCCGGGCAGAGGGCGCTCGCGAAGACAGCGCTAGAGGGCGCGTTGATCGCCCCCTCCGGCCGCGCCTCTTCACCCCTCCCCGCCCCCTCGCGCGGCGTGGGCGCCCGCCCGGGCCCCGGAGTTAATGCAGGACGCACAATGCAAGGGGAGCGGAGATGGCTGCAGCTCAACCGCCAACAGCGCGAACACGCCTCCGTGTCACACGGCCCAAGAGGGCGACGGGGGCGGCAGAAGAAGCGGCAGCACCAGCCGTGAATGCATTCACGCCAAGGCGCAAGAATATCGACTTTATTCTACTCGAAAGAAAGTCTACCATTTCCTCCCAAAAATACCAATTATATGGAGACGATGGCATTTTGATTCCGTAGTCTCCAATCACTTATCTGGTTTAAACGACCGGGAGGTCGTGCATCAACTGATATCACTGCAGTGCCTCTGACCGGGAGATCGTAGGTTCGAGTCCCGACGGCGGTAGGATATTCGACACTAGCTTTACAGCTAGGTCGAATTCAGTCGCTGTCTGGAGGAGAATTCTAACGGTTGTCTGCTCCAATCGGTAGTTTTCCGTGGTTTCTCCGATCAACACCAGGCGAATGCCGGAGCAGTACCCTACGAAACGGGCCTCGGACCGGGCGCGATCTTTCATTCCTCTTCCTTATCCTATCCTCTCCCCCCACGCACCCACACTAATATGCACTACATTACCACGTATCCCGGGAGACCGGTCGGGGACATACAACTTGTTCCGGCTGGGGCGGTGCCCCGCTGGTGGGAGATAGCTGGTTGAAGAAAACCCCGCTAGTCGACGGTAGATCGGCGCCGGATCTCGCCATCCAGTGGGGCAAGTACACCGCCATCTCCCGATGATAAACATGCGCTACACTCATAGGACTAATGACCTCCGTTGTTGACGCGCCCGGAATCACTAACAATCAATCAATCTGGGTTAAACGAGCATCATGATGACGATGGGAAAGTGATAAAGAGATGAAAAGTGATATATACCGACTAAATGAATAATGGAATGCAAATTTAGCAGTTGGTTGAAAAAAATACAAAATAAGAGGTTCGTCACATGTCACTCTGATTGCCTTGTTCATCTCAAAGAAAAAAATATGAGATATATAAAAGCAATACTCATAAGAACATTACTTTTCTGTATAATACGTATTGAAATACGTATACTGTTCTTTATAATACGTATTGAAATTATTTGTCTCAGTGGCAAGCTTAGAAACGGTAACACTATCTATACCTGGCTGCCATGTCCGAGGAGAACGTTGAAACTTACAACATGAATCACTCTAACAATTCAAAGTTTGAAATTCTACTTTTAGAAAATTTCCCATTTGTTGTTTACCACTTAAAATTATCCATTTTCTATCATTACATGTTTTTTTTTGCAAAATAATGTTGTTTTACCAAAAAATAGTACTATTTGTAATAATTCACTAATGTCTTTTGTTTATGAATGATGAGGCAGAAAAGGGGTCATGTGACCCTGTCCTTATTGATAAAGTCATTATTTATTATTATTATTATTATTATTATTATTATTACTATTATTATTATTACATTTATTATAATCCTCGTCCTCAGATGCAGTATAGAACAATATTTTCATGTTGGTTATGTAACTTCCAACTCATTACAGAGTATTCTTCATGCTCTATTTCGAAACGTATAATTGATTATAAATGGCAGTGCGGCACTCTTTCATGTTTCGAAAATAATGAAGAGTGTGAAACGTGAACCAAATGTCATATAATGCAAAAGAAAACACAGCCACATTACAAGAAGAAAGAGCGCCTAGAAACGTCCAATTAAGAAGCCGCTTCCATATTAAGGAAGTGTGTTTGAGTACGTGGGGGTTGCGATGCCGTGGTGTGCGTCTTCCGTGATTTGCGACATAACGGAAGGAGAATTATGGAGCTGTGAGTGGCACGGCGATTGAGGCCATAAAATGACCGAGCATCCGACCCTTAGGGAATGGAGGTTAACAACATGCACCCACCTCACGGGGGCTCCCGACCGCTTCCGACATCGATGGCGACGTTCTGTTCGGCCCTCGCAGCGGAGCTGGAGAGGGGGGCAGGGAAGGGAGGAAACGATCTAAGGAGCCGCCCAGACGGGTAGGATGTTCAGATAGAGTAACACGCTACTTGTAGAATACTTAAAGTGTGAAATATTGCATTATATTTAGAGTGTTTCGAGGAATTTACTTTGGGTTATTTCAATTTTTATATTTCCTCCCTACACTCTAGAGTGGAGGGAAGGTATGCCATTAACCTGAACAAGACGATGTTGAGTGTTGGATCGTAAAATCTGTGATAAGATACATTTGAGTTGTAACATCGCACACGCGTGAGGATTCATTGCTATCCCATATATCGTTAAAATGGGTTGGTGGCGAGGAGATACTCGCAGTTTTATACACGAAAATCGATTTTTATACACGGACAGATGTGTCATGCATAACTTCACATAACAAACAAAAAGATTTTGAGCTCACACTCGGAAAGTAAAGGAGAAAGATCTACTTGTGCCGTTCCAAGGAACTTAAAGGCATTTTAATTTTCGGACATGAAGCGTTACATTTTCAAATTTTTCTAAGATATAGCACGGAATTGTTTCTTCATATTTGTGTTTTAATAAATGTAAAAATAGGTATGCATAGGATTTTTAAAAATATGGTATGTTTTCGATCTTCATTAAAACTTCTGAAATTTTGAAAATTGTAAAAGTTTAAATATTTTTAACGAGACCTGGATCTCCAATACTAAAGCCATATATTTCTTTCTCCAAGCAATTTATCCTTCAATTTGAGGTTCTTAAACGATGCCAACCTGGTATGTGTTTTATTTTCTCACCCTTAATCCGTAAGAAGAGAAAGTATTGTAATTGTGCCCTGAAAACGGCGAATTCTTAAAAGAAAACTCTCATTGCGGTGCCCTGACAACGAAAAGATGGATAAAACTTGTTCCTAATATAGTAAATTACTTCCTCTAAGTTGTGAAGCTGTGTGTTCAGAATTCATATTTTGTGGGCCGTTGATACCGAAAAAATGATTAACTGCAGAATGTTTGTATGTCTGCCTGTTCGTCCGCCTTTCTACCTCTGATGAACAGTTCTGCCGATTTACTTCAAAATTGATATTCCGTGATCGATTTGAAAGAACTTAAAAGCCCTCTGAGTTTGAAATGGACATTTTGATTTTTGAAGGTACTTTAGACGAAACCTCAAAAGAATTTTCAGTTTTCTTACTGGTGGTTTCAAACTTTTTGATTAAACCTGCGTAAATCAAGCTTAAAAAATGCTGCAGGTCAAATTTTCGTTGAAATCCTTCCTTTCGTTGAAATTTTTCAAAAATTACAAAAGTTCCAAAAAAAATTCGGCGTTTTTCTACCACTACGATATTGAAGAGGGAGACGTCTTTCCATAGTAAAATATAATCTTCGGATATGTATCATTTTTGCGTAATTTCAGGTATTTTTTTAATATAAACAATTATGTATTAAAGTATATATGTATCAATAAAAAGACCTTCAAAATTGGCGTTAGTCTCATTTCAAGTGATCTCTCTCTATTTTTTAATATCGTAAAAAATTAACATTTCAAAACTAAAAAATTTGAAGGTAAAAAATATGTTCTAAAACTCTGTCCTTTAAAAATAGTGTGTACAATTTTGAAAAAAGTTGTTTTTGCGTAATTTGTGCTTGAAATAAATGCTATTTATAAAAAACATTTTCTCAAAAACTGCTCAACTTTGTTTTCTTATTTTTTTCTTAATTTTTTTTCAAGAATTAAACAGGGGTTGCTTAAAAATTGGCGCAGTGCTAATGTTCGTTGAACTCTCTGAATTTTCGAAATTTCGTGTTGGAAGTAATGGGAAACAATTGGATTTTTAAACGTTGGCCCAAGGGGCACGACCGTGGGTCTACATGGAGTAGGGGCAGAGCGCACGGCGAGTTAACTCGATCGACCTCAGTTCGGGCCTCGGCGCAGAAAAAACATTTTTTGCTGGTTGGAAACACTTTTCCAGGTTCATGTAGCAGTATAATATTGCGGAGCCGTTACAAATAATGAGATATTGTAGGTGCAGTTATAACACCACTAGTTCTAAATAGTTGGGTCATTGAGTAATCGTGACGGAACGCGATTTTAATTAAATCGTGATATTTTTCCAAAAATATGTAGAAAATAATTTTTTCGAAAATGGAAAAAGAAAATAATCTGCAAATAAAACAAATTTATTAATTTTAACAATAGTAATTTTAAAGCGAATAAGTGGAGAAAAACTAGGTATGCCGCGCAATCCAATTCATTTTAAATTAAGATAGATTTCAATTTTATTTAACAGAATTCAAAACGTAAATTCAATAAAAGTATCCTGAGTTTAGTTGAAACAATTGTTTCCTAACGCAGATAGCTGGTTCGATGAATCTTATTATATAATCCGTATTCGCCAATTGTTCTTTTAAAAGTGAAATAATTTAGGTGTTTCTGCTCTAATATCTGAACTAAATATCAACAAAAATATTCGAACTGTGTATATTTCATTTGATCTTTAAGTAAAGAAAATTTGATAAATCAATCTTGCAGTAATGTGTATGCATGTAAAGATATATTATATTCGCAATTCTTTGTTTTTCAGCTTTAAGAACTTAATCTGACTGACATCTCTAATTTGACGTGATATTCCGTCTCGTGATCATCCCCTTTTTTCGTTTTAATTTTTATTGCATGCAATTATTTGTAAAGTGTTTTTATTAAAGAAGACAGAAACTCACTGATGTTTTCGTGTATCCCCCTTCCATCCGGAAAAGCAAACAAGTTCACGTTTGTTAAAAGCAACAATATTTCATGATGTTATAACATGGGAAATGTATACAGACAGGCTCTAATATTTTAATTTTGTATTCTTTTCAGGTACGTTAAGCTGATTATAAAATATCCTGTAATATTTTACGGTAAGTCAATAATTTATGTACATCTTGACATAGGAGTTTAAAAGATCCTTCAATCATTCAAAGAGAAAATAGTCCGTTTAGTATTCTTGCAGTATTTCAAAATCGTTAACATCACTGAATTGTGCCAACGAATAGTCACTAATACTTATTAACCACATATTATTTATGTTTTCTTCTTCTTGCGGTATGCCAGTTTCTAAGCATTAAAAAAATATTTTTGAACACTCATGATCAGACACGGAATAGTTATTAAAAATACGGTTTTGGGGACACGTAAGCACTATAAGATCGTACATTGAACGATCTTTGCTTTACAAGCTTCTGTACATAGATACCAAAAGTCAATTGTAGGTACAAGCTACCCACAAACTGTAGGAGAAACTTTCTTTAAAAGTTTTCTTTACGTTATTGTCAGTTACAAACTGGTCGTTAAACTTCACTGCAGGTGAAAGGATTCAAACTTATGATTACCATCCAGAACATTTTCTTTTTTGCTTCATGTGACGACATAACTCTTCCGTTTGTTGTACTTCTTGCCGATGTTCCGTGAACAGGTATGTGTGATTCAAAAATAGTTTACATGAGGGTTTATTTATATTGTTTTGGAAGACCGTTACAAATGATGTCCTAACCCAGAATGATGCCTACGTTTCTGACCTTTTGAGGGGTCATGACCGGCAAGTAGAACAAGTGAATTCTATTAGTGCGTGTGGTTTGTGGGTCACAACAAGTGTGCTTGACAGGTACTCTAAACGACTTGACCATGAAATCGATAGGGAGGGTAGCAAAAAATGTGTCTTCCCCACGTCACTTCGCATTCAGCAAAAATCAAGATGCATTTAAAAGAAGCCCTGCGTGTCTCCGACTGAATAGTGACAGCGAACGGGGTGACCCCTGAACTTTTCATTACCTGCGGCGGTAGAAAAGTTCGCGATCGCAGGGGTTGGAAGAACCTGACTTATGAATACTGATGAAGTGTAGAGGAACGCACGACATGTTGTCCCTTCGAAGTAGGAAACGTCATGTAGTCATGCACAGAAGACAAACATGAATATTTGCAAAGGTGAAATATAGCTGCTCGTTAATCTCTCCTTAGCAGAAAGAAATATCTATTAAACAAACAGCTATTACTCATTTATAAACAATTACGTCATGTATTTAAAGATATATTTTTTTAAATACTTTCTTCAACAACATGTCTTGTGCTTCATTTCAGAATTAAGCCAAAGTAGGAACAAGCTAATAATGCGAGTGTGTTTCTTCGATTTTTGCAAAATAAAATAAAATATTCTTTAAAATTTCGACATGCAAACGTGGATATTGTTGGCGGCGTTCTATTGCAACCACTTTTGGTAGATTAAGATTAAAATCTTTTCGGTAAATATTTTTAGCATTTTTATTCGTGAAAAAATCATTTATGAGAATTAATTCCTGCAATTTAAAAGCCATTTAAGATTCTAAGCTAGTTAAAGTATAGGCAAAGGTGGCTCAGGGCATCAACTGATGGCACTGTAGCGTTACTGACTGTGAGGTCCTAGAGTTCGAATTCCGACGGTGACAGGATTTTTTATACAGCTTATCAACTGAATAGACGCTGTCTGAAGGATAATTCCAGCGGCAGGTTGCTCTGATCGGTAGTTTTCCGTAGTTTCTCCAATCAACACCAGGTGAATGTCGGAGCAGTACCCTAACAAACGGGCCAGGAACCGCGCGCGATTTTTTCTCCCTTTTCCTTGTCCTCACCCCTTACATACACACTCACATGCACTACACTACCAAACTGTTGGGAGAAGGGAGCTTAGAACTTGTTCTGTATGGGGCAATGCCACACTGATGAGCGATACCTGGTTGGGTTCTGCATCTGCGAGGGTACGTAGGCGCGCGCCGGATCTCGACAACTAGCGGAAGAAATCGCCGCCACCCTTTGGGATAAAAAGTGTCATACACTTACGGGATTAATGACCTTAGCAGTTGACGCGGCTGGAATCACTAATGAATCAATTCAAAGTAACTATACAAAACGCATATTGGGAATGCATATGTCAAAACCATTTCATTTTTAATGGGCATTGCAATTCGTCCCTGCTAACAACCCGAGCTAACAGAGTCGCATGTTTTTGACAACTCAATTGTTCCTCAGCTGAAAGGGAAGAACAAGATGAAGAAGGAGCATGCATTAGCGGCAGCTTGCCCACCCTAATACACGTGTAATTCTGCTGGCGAGGTGAAGAATATCTTTTGATCGCCCAACGCATGTCCTGCCCCGCGCTGTCTGCGGCGCGGCCGTTGCGTGGCGTCTCCCGCTTATTAGACGCGCCATGAATGGCAGGCAGCTCCCTCACTTCCGTCGCTCAGCCAAGTCAATGCGCTCGGCATCTCCGGGCGATCTAGCCGCCAGACAGCGGCTGCGCGGGGAGGCGAGGGGCGCGCGCGCACAAAGATCCCCTCCCCCTCCCCCCGCGGGGGGCGCGAGAGGGAACAGCCTCACCCCCCACCCCCTGCTGATTGACCCACAAAGGATGGGCAAATCTTTCACGGCGGTTTGTCTGCAGCCTTGTTGTCATCAGAAGTCAGTTTGCGCTGTTGCATGTGGAGAGGGTTCTTGTGAAAGGTACACACGGAGGCACGTATGTGCGGGGCGGGGCGGGGCTGGGCGGGGCCGCGGCGGCGGGGCAGCAGGCCCTCAAAGGCGACGCTCCGGAAGCCCTGGAGGGCGGCCCGCGGGGGCACCGAGGACGGGAAAGACAACGGCCCCCGATGGCGCTCCTCGCTCTTTCCAAAGCGCTTTTTTTCGTTCTGTTTTTTTTTTCGGCGTGGAGTGCGGGAGCATCGGCCGGCGCATTGTGGAGGAGCGCCGCCTTCGCCGCCCGCCGCCGCCCGCCGACGCGCGGCGTCGCCGTCGAGTCACATCGGCTCCGCGCACACGTGCGCCTCTCGCGGGCTCTCGAGCGCGCCCCGCCCCGCCCCGCTTCGCCCCGCCCCGCCCCGCTACGCTTCGCCCGCGCGAGAGCAGAAGCAGCGCGCTTGACTCCCGCTATTGATTGGCCTGGCTTGGCTTCCCACCTGGGCCCACTCAAGGGTGCTTCTTCTTTCTTAGGTCGGCAACGAAAATGGGGTTAGCTTATTATACATTTTCGGCACTTTCCAGGGAGTCTTACGTTCAATGTAACTTAAGATGCGTTTGGAAGTCAACGATGTTACTCAATTCATTACATTTATCGTGTGTTACATTCACGAATCTGTTTGAAAACTTTATACGTACGCTCACTTATACATGTTATCACTTGCTCAATTTTTAATTTTTGTCAACGCGGTCTTTTTGAAAGAAATATTTTAAGCATTTTTTAACTAACTTTTAGCACTTGATTTTATACTATAGTAGATTAAATATTGGCGGTATTCACTCATTTCTTACTGTTCCTTTTGGCTATTGGAATTCTTCTGTTGTGTTATTCTTCGCACGTAAACATTCAAAATTATTTTCAGGAAATAAAATTTTGTTGAAAAGAATTAGCCCGTGTTCTGAGAAACGTGTGTACACTTTACTAAGTGTCCTCAAAACAAAGCTCTTTCTTAGTAGAAGTACGATCTACAACCTAAATAAAAATCTTCGTGTGTTTGCTTTCATCGTAACTTCGTAGAGATACGACAAAACTACTGTGTCTCTGTTGTTCCACTAGCCTTTCTGGGCCTCAACGGCTTCTGCCGCTAAAACTACACTGTCTCTCGGGGACAAGAATTTTCACGAAGACGTCAATACTGAACACTCGGCGGCGGTGGCGTCCCGGCGCCCTCTCCCCGCCCCCGCCCCCGCCGCCCGCGCCGCCCCGGGCGGGGGCCGTGATAAATGTGACGCGCCGGCGCCGCGGAAGCGCTGCCGCGGTTACGTCGGAGTCATTACCGACGCGGAGCTGTTTGCTCGGAGGCCCCGCGCGCCGGGGGCGGCGGCGGGAGGGCGAGGCAGCCAGCGCACGGCCAGTAATGGGCCCAAAGGAGGCACTGCGTTTGGGGAAAACGGACGTTTCAGAAAAAGGAGAAGATCTAACTTCAAAAAACTTTAGCTCGAAGCGATATAGTTTTGAAGGCGTCGGCCCGGTGGCCGTGATAGCGAAGGCAGTACTGTCGTAGTGATCTCGGACCGAAGGGTCGCGGGTTCGAGTCCCGCCTCGGGCGTATTTGTATTCGTCCTTTCACCCCTTGTCATCACCATTTCGTTTAATGTTTATTGTTACCATACCGTTAACTCCAATAGTGGTCGCTAATGACCTAGATGTTGATGCGACCTTAAAACATTTCAAAAAAAATAAATAAAAATTGAAGCCCGAACAAGGGAGATATTTTATAGTGGTAATAGAGTAATTCTCAACTGCTGTCATTTTCTCCTCTTGCATTTTATGTATGTATGCACACTGCAATGCATGCATAAATATTTACATATTATAAGAAAAATGTATATGAATGTATATGAACTATTCGAAAACATTGTGAGGAGCTGTGTTCTGAAAGAAAAAGGGAAAGTTCTGATCATAAGAATATAAATATAGAAGTGTACGGTTTGTAAAGGTGACGAATATTTGCATGTATGTTGTTTAAAAAGTTAATTGGCCTGATTGACCACAAAGCTTACGAAGCAAATTAGAAAACTCCGGCAAATGCACCTGGGTGCATGTCGCCCATTGTGCGCCGGGGTGGGCGGAGGGGCTGAGGGGCGGCGTGGAAGAAGGGTGGCGGGGCTGCGGGGGCGGGGGAAGGGAGGGCGACGGCACCCTGAGTAACCGCCCCTCCGCGGAGGGGAGATTGGGCAACTTGTTGTTTGCGGCTGCCCAGGGTCAGCAGTGAGTAAGCTGTCACGCGACGCACCCGGGGGGGGGAGGGGCGTCGGGGTCATTTTGACATCACGGCACCGCACCGCGCGGGAAATCGATGGGGCATCTCACGTCTGACACCTTCAAGGCTGTGGCTGTATTTAGTGCTAGTCCAACTCCCTGCACGTTAATGCACTAACGTCTCCTCGAAACGTAAATGGAGATAGCGTTTATTTAATGTTCTTAAGCTTAAACTTAAATTAAACTTCTAAATTCGAATTCTATGGGACTTTCGCATTTATAAAACGAGTATAGGATGTGCCTTTATAAAACGATGAAAACGTCCTTATAATGACAACTGACACCAGAACAGGGAAACTATAAAAGTTAATGATTAAGAAACTTTCTTAAACGAAATTGAATATTCTAACCAACCTTCAACGCGAAAGAAATGAAGATTTTTTTTTACATTTGTTGCATCAACTCACGACGCAACGCGTCTTCTAACCCCTTCTTAGGTGTTGAGCGCTATTGGAGTAATCATCCGTTACTTTCTACATATAATCTGGAGTAATCCTCCCTTACTGTAGATATATATCAATTTCTGTCCGTTACGTCTTGTCGCAGTTTGTTGCCAAGAGGACCGCCAGGTAGCATCTCCGTGTACGCGCCTGCTGCTACGCGCTCCTGCGTCACTACACAGCGGCCAGAATTGGGAAGGAATAAGGATAGGGGTAGGGTTTAGGACACTTCACAAGGATTGGACTAGCCCTTGTGAAGCAGCCAAACTCGTTTTGTTGGAACAAATTTCACATGAGATTCGACAGGAATCGAATACGGATCTCCTTGGTGAAAGGCGAGCGACTTATCTCTGCACCACGAGATGTCTATCAGTTATAGCGATATGAGTAATTAGTGGGTAATTGGTTGTTTGAGATATGATCTAACTATTTGATTAAAGTTTTTGAATTAAGCTGAAGGGGAGATTAAGGTTTTGAACTCTACAAATAGTCAAATATCGAGTTTGTACATTAAACTGCTATTTATTTCAATGTAGTACAATAAATAAAGATCATCAACCTCATCGCATTTCAATTGAGAAATAGCCTCGAAGATACTGAGAGCCTCTTTAGTGATTCAAATTATAAAATATTCCTTTATTTTAATATTTTTTGTGCTTTCTCAAACTCTGTTATACAACTTAAGGCAATAAGACACAATTTATTCATAATTATCAATATCAAGTGATATTGAATTTAAATGAGACAAAAATAGGTTTCTTTAAAGAAGATCCTAATTTTTCCCAGAAAATGTAAATAGAATGAAGTAGATCGACGCTCCTGCAACCCAGCGACATTTTAAAACATAGTTTTCGCAAATAACTGCTTATTCCTTATTAAATCTAAATCTACATTTAATCCAAATTTTGTTGTAAAAATAAATTATGTAATTTCACCCTTTAAAATAGTTATCGACATAAAACTAAAACTAAAATAACAATGAAAATAAATTTGTTTCAAAAGGCATTTTATCAATATCCTCTGTTCGATAATTACAGTCTGTTCAGATGAAACTTGTTGCGAGCCCTGTCTTGGGCCCTCCTTGATGCAAATACTTTCGGGGACAGATTAAAAATTGGCTACGGAAGGCCAAACATTGACAGCTAGACGAGAAAGTAGCATGCATTTCAATTCTGATATCCAAACTCTTTCTCTACCCCGTGTTTTTCTAATATAACCAGTTTAGATAATTTATAGTAATTTTCATATCAGTGCTATAAGTAAACTATTCTTGGGCATTTAAATTAAAATTAATCATTTTAATTCATCAAAAGATAATTAATCAACAACTTGTAAGTCGGCAACATCGGCCTTCAATCTTTGTCATGAAAATTTTTTTCAATGAGAGAAGCAAAAGTAATGCGAAAACTTCCCTTTCATTTTTTTATCAAATTGAGGGGAGGAATGGTTTTGTTTAATTTTTTGCTTTGTACTCCGTAATGAAGAAGCATTGTAATAAGTATATTTGAGGGATGTAAAATCAATAAAATGCACTCCTCAACACAAAATTAAAATGCGAAACATTCAAGAGAATTTGTTACCGTCAAATTACCCTCAAAATATCCGTACAATTGATTTTTTTTCTGGGTGTGACCCGTCTGCCGGATGTACCGCATTGATCAGCATTTCCGCTTCGCTGAGTTCCGTCTGAACGTTGCGTATCAGTCGTCAAACGAACTCTTGGAAGCTTGGAAAGTTCCCTCCCCTGCTCGTGATTCAAAGCTCCAAGTATATTGCGCCAATTGTAGACCCATCTCCGGTAATCGGGTTAAAACGACATCTGATTTTCGTACTTTGGGCCCCAAAAAACCAGTTGAAGGCTTTGTGCGAAAGAAATCCCCGCGAGAGGCGGCAGTTGAGGTTCGGCCGGCACCTCGCCGCCTGCAGGCGCACTACCGCGCCAGGCGGTGACACGGGCCCAGGGGCGCGATGGGAATTGAGATATCGGGAAGATTTTTATTGGCAATCGGGAATTCCTGATTTTTTTACCTCTTCCACCCCGTTCCTTGGCGGTCGACCACGGCTCGTTAGGGTTGCATTGTGGTGAGTCCGCATCGTACCCTTCCGCCCCTCACTCCGTGGGCGGTGAGCCCTTCCGCCCCTGCCCCTGCCCCCTCAGGCCCGCACCTTTCTCCCCCTTTGAGGTGCGCCGGACTGTCCGTAGGGTTACTCAAGTTCGATGCTTTGATCCTCTTTGTGCTATTTTGATTTACTCATTTTTTGAGGAAAAATCCCTTTATGCTTCTGCGAAAAAGTTAAAAAAACACCTACCCGTCTGCAACAACATTTCCGGAAAGGGGGATATAAAGGGCGCGACCCACCGTAGAATACAAACCCTTGCTTCGTGCGAATTTCCGTTTGACTTAGGCACAAAGAGAGTGATCATTCGCTGTGTATCGGAGATTTAGACATTTTACTTGTTTACCTCTGGGAGACGGGTTCCGCAGGAGGCATCGTAGTGCAAGCAGAAAATCATCTGTTTGGGACCACTTTGATGAGAGGGTTGCTCTAGAATAGGAACGCGTCGACAAGATCTACCGGATGTAGACGAGAGTAAGCATTTCATGGAAACTTTTCTCTTAGAAGGTACTTCCACAAAATTTACTGCTTTAAAAAAACGGACATATAGTTGACTCTGAAGCACTGAACTCAGTAAAAGCCAAATAAAAAACTACCGTAACTACATTGACTTTTGTAACGCTTTCATCAATTCTGTATCCATTTTTTAAAAGTAATTTCAAACTAGGAAATTGACTGCTTCAAATTATTACATAAAGTTGTCGGGAAGTGTGAATATCTTGATGCAAAATTATTTAAATTAATATCTCAGTTAATCATTTTCTAAGCAATGGAGTTCGGGTACTTTGTTTAAACTTAATATACAAGTTTTAAAATTTTGTATTACTTGATTACTTAAGAGTCGTAAGAGGTTTAAATATAACGTAGATCAATGATATTGATATTTAAATTAAATATTAATTTTAAATTCATGATTTAAATCAACAATTTTCTTATTTTACGTCAAAACTCAATTTGTCTTACTGACTATCTGTCATCATTTTCATTAAATGTATACATTATTTAATTAAAAATTTGTGTAGTAGGAGCCAAAACTGTCACATGAAAAACGACACAGTCTTGTAGTATTACAACTCATAACAAGGCAAAACAAGGCATACAAGTCTACAATATTAAAGGTTAATTTGTTTTTTTAATACGACAATTATGTTTCGTCATGATGTATTAGTGTAATAATATAAATGTTATCACAAGTTAGTTTATGAGAATAACGGTTAATGTTACTATAATTTGACATGAATTTAAAAAAATAATTTGAATTATTTGGGTTATTTTGTTTACTTCAATGTTAACACAGTCTTAAAACTTATGATAAATACTTAAAAATTACATAAAAGATATTGACCTTTAGTATAATCACATAAACATCCTGCCTAAGCAAATATGGCCGATATCTGTAATTGTAAGCAAGAACTAAAATTGAAAACTAACAAGAATTTTTTAGTTATTTGTTTAATAATTAAAATTAAAAGTTATAATTTTACTAACTATCCGCTCTAAAAATACACAAACATAAATTCGTATTTCTATATTTGCTCAATTTAATAAATTAACTTTAATAACCAAATATTTTTTGAGATTTAAAAAAACGATAAAAAATATTGTTCAATTATTTTTTAAGAAATCGTATTTTTTTACCTTAGTATAAACTAAGTAATTTGTGATATTTTCCAGAATTAAGATTTTATTTCAAGCGGTATTTTGGAGGAAACCTGACAATACATTGTGCCTGTCACATTGACATTACGAACCAGACCTTTTAAACGTTCCACACTTGGCCACCGAGAGAGAACACTCGTGGGACAAACGAGTGTTGCTGACAAACTGCGGCTGTCTCGCCCGGGCCCTCACGCAGGGAGATTCCAAGAACTGAGCTGCCATCCACGTCAGGCCTTCCTTTCAAAGAGAATTATAAATTTATATTCAAGGGCTCTGTATTACTGATACTTCTCAATAGCGATAGTGCTTTCTCAATTTAGGAGTGAAAATGTGACATCTACTTGAAAACATATTGCGTTCCGACAACACGGCCCAGTGTTCTGCTTGCGTGTCCTCTCGTATTTCTAGCAACGAGTTAATAAAGTAGAAAGTTGGAGAAGAGAGATTTAAATACCATGTAAATATTTACCCAACACTGTCAAGTGAAAACAGTCACACAGACCATATTCCTTTTCATTAGCTTTCTTCTTATATCCCAAAAGTCATCGACCTTCCATTGAAATCTATGTTTTGGGCAAAGCCCTTCTCAAGAGAAAATATCTAAGCTGGCTCGTTTTCGGAACAATTACGGTATTTGCACAGTAAATTTGTTCTTACTGCAAATGCAAAAAGATGTTTATTAGTTTCTGGGATAATAATGTTTTGCCATTCAGTAGCTTTGTATTGAAATACTATATCAATCCTTAGTTATCGAGATTACATGAATCTTATTTGTGTTAATATTTCAATAGCAGTATAATAGACACTGTAAACTGTTATGCGAGGCATGGAAGGAATAAAAAATTTCTAAAAATACGTATAATCGTGAGATCACCGTCAGTTTCGATTCGAATGACAGTGAGGCGATATGGTTAAAATATGAATGAAAATATAAACAATTCGGGGAAAAGTGCATTTGGGGTGAACATTTGCTAGTGATTTCTTCATTTAAAAACAATGTGACAACAGTGACAAAATTGAAAGCTGGACATGTCGTAGTAGGTTTGGCTTCTTCTACAGTGGCAAATAAGAGCACAAAAAAAATTAAATTATCTGTACCATTCAATTTTTTAAAGCACTCGTACATTTTTACCGCAAAACATTTAAAACTGAATATGCCCCAAATTTCGTGTTTATTATTGTTACACATATAGGAAACGCTTCCTCTAAATGAAAAAGAATCATGATTGTGAATAAATGTATAAAATATTATTATTTATTTGTAACAATAAAGGCATGTATCGCTAACCGGAGATCTAGTTCTAAAATTTGACACAAAATGTAACTGCAAAGTTTATTTTTAACCTATTGTTGAAACTAAAGCGTACATATACTTCAGAATAGATATCCTCAAAATGTAAGGGGAGTTATGTTTCCTTACATTTAAGGGATAATTTCCTCGCATTTTTCGCTCTGTTTAATTTTGTTTCCGAATTGTTGTTTTTTTATCACCATAAAAGCAATAATTTTACCGTCACGATTCCCACAAATATCTGATAAATGTATGGGAAGAATATATCTTTCCAAAGAGATGTTTTCATGATATTACCTCCTTAATAATGTCTTTCTCTAATTAAATCCTTAACTCCCCCCTTTCCGGAAAGAGTAAAACAACCTGAATGCACTCCCTTTTAGAAACTGGTTCTTCACGATTAGAATAAACTTTCCTAATATGATGTATTCTAGTTCGTGGCCGTTGTTTCATGTCCTGCTCTTAAATATGTCTCTTTTCGTGAAAAGAATAGAACTGGAATTTTCAATCCCTAGTAACATCTCTTTAATTACTCTATACGTTATCACGAGAAGATTGGATGTTATAACACCTACAGAATAAAGGAGATAAATAATTTTGTTATTTGCAACATATGACAAAAACAGTTATTTTTAGTAAGAGTTTTAGAGAGAGACGTATTGACCCCTGTTGAAGAGTTTCCTGTATCGAAGATTTTATTTCATAGTTCTTTCAATAATTTAATGTACTATTAAAATAAAGGACTTTTTCTAAGCAATCAAACTGCCGTGTATCTATTTATACTTATTCATATTTTTGTCCTATTTCAGTTTGTGTGCTTTGAATGAAAGTTTTGTTTGTGTCTAACATTTTACTTGAGTTCATTAAACATATTCTATGCTACAAATATTTACTAGGCCTAATGTATCAAGAGCAACACAGCTGTGTTATAAAGCTTATGTTTATCATTAACGACTTTTGACTAATACATAACATTATTACATTAAATTTGAGTTGGCCCCTGTATATCAGTAAATCATTAAAGAACATATTGCATAATATGAAATCCAATATTCCTAACTCTGACTACTGTTCTACTACTTTGGAGTCAAAGCTGCAGTTTTAGTGACCTAGGTCCGTGTTTCAAAGTGAATGGTCTCCCCCCTCGTCAGAGGAGCGCGGGGTCCTGTAAGATGACCGCTCTTGGAGGTGAGCCGGAGCGCGACCTGCAATTCGCCTTGCGCTACAGCGGGTCAATGCACGCCAGCCACTCTGCCATCTCTGCCTCGCTACACAGAACCTCGTATTGCCATAGCCCTCGCCGAAGAGAATGTCATTTCTGCCGTCACCGCATGTAGCAGCTTCGTACATTGGATCTCTATCCAACATCGGTGCTGAGGCAATGATTTCGTAGCTGCAACTTCGTACACATTTTTAATGCTTTCATGTTCGGTGTCAACCTTAACCTGCTGGCAGCACTATCGTCTCTTATTGACACTGCAGTGGAGGCTAACATTTCTTCTCTTCCAAACTCGTTACCATATCTAACGTCAGGTCCTCGAATCCATCACAATTACTAATTTTTCTCCACCCTTGATGATACCGCTCTCAAATTCATGGCTTATGTCTCCGCCAGAGCAGTGGCGGATCCAAAAGAAGGGGGGCATGGGGGCCATGCCCCCCCAAAAAGGTCAAGAGTTTTTGTTTGTTAACTTCCTTCATTTGACAAAATTAATTTAAATATTTACTTTGGAAATACGTAATTATTTTAAAAATGTTTTATAGTATTAAATATACACTACAATAATAATAATAATAATAATAATAATAATAATAATAATAATAATAATAATAATAATAATAATAATAATAATAATAATAATAATAATATACTATACAATAAAGGTCAATCCGGTGGCCGAGATCGCTCAGGCAGTAGTGTCATAGTGATCTCGGACCGAAGGGTCGCGGGTTCGGGTCTCGCCTCGGGCATGGTTGTATTTGTGTTCGTCCTATAAACCCTTATCATCACTATATCATTTAATCTTTACAGTTACCATCACGTTAACTCCAATAGTGGTCGCTAATGACCTACATGTTGATGCGACCTTAAATAACAAAAAATTGTGATAAAAGATATGTTTATTATTTAACGAAAATCTATAATGACCCCTCGCAAAATGATCGCCTGGATCCGCCCCTGCGCCGCAGCATCCAACGTCTCTTTAATCTCCATTTTCTCCACCGCCTCTATCGTCCTCTCCCCCTGTCACCACCCACACCTTCATTATTCCACATCTTTCACCATCCCCAGGTGCGCACCGCCTGCCCGGCCGCTCGCCGCTTGGCGCACCCTTCCCCTCATTGCAGCCGCCGATTCCGCCACCGCCTCTGTCGACCCCTGCTTCGCCGGCACACCTCCCGCCCGCTCGTACGCTCGCTCGCACGCTCGCACGCTCGTACGCGGCGTCCGCACGGGGAGCCACAATGGGAGCCGCGGGAGGGGCGGCAGGCGGCGGCGGCGTTTTGAAGGACGTGCCCGCGCGCCGGAAGTCTCAGCGACGGCAGCGTCTCAGAGGCGCGCGCTTTGTGGGCCGCTGACAGCCCCCTGGCCGCCCCGCCCCGCCCCGCGCCTCCCCGCCACGCCCCCGCCCCCCGCCGAGCGGCTTCCTCGGCGGGCGTGCAGCGTTTCGCGCACCAAGCCGCCCCGCCCCGCCCCGCCCCGGGGCTCCCCCTCGCGCCGGAGGGCAACGGCCGGATGACTTCCGAAGCCACGCTGCTTCCCTTATCACTTTGCCTCCCTGTTTGCATAATTCCTCTCCTCATTTCTCTGGCTTTGTGCTGTAACGTTCTTGTAAGCCACCTACATACTACAACCACTTTTACCTAAACTTAAACAGACAAACTGATGCATACATTAAATACTATGAATTTGTTGATTCCCAAAAAAGTGACATAACTAAAAAATTGTCATTTTGCAGAACGAAACTTAGTGAAATATTTTATTTTGGAGCCAAAAACGATGGTTCTCTAGCTGGCTTGTAAACAACCTTATGAAATGTTTACTCCTGAAATTGTGTAAAATGGAAATTTTGTAAACTATTTATTCATCTACTTATAAAATTATTATTTTGAGGTGTATCGCCTTTCTTCTGCTCCGATTATGTCAAAAGTGCGAAGCACATTTCTAGAAATGAATATGCTTCTTTTGTATTTTCACTAGCTGATGTTCCAGTCGTTGACCGAACTTGACTCATTTTTATACAAAACAAGCTGTACAACTGTTTTAAAAATTCACAATAATTTTACAATTTTTTTCGAATCGCTTTGGCACATCACCTTAATAAATAAATTATAATATTTTTTATTAACATAATATTATCTGAAATACGTTAAAAAAAATCGAAAAGAAAGTTCCGTATCACATAGATAAAACAATGTTTTAACTCGGAAGGTAGTGCAAATTTTCCAAATTTAAAATAAATATTAAGAACAGGTTTCCTCTATTCGCTTCTAAAAGAAAATTTCGTAAACACTGAATAACTGAATAAGTGTTCTTTGTTCCCCTTCTTATTTTTACTTATAATTAGTTTAAAGTATAAATTTAATATCACGAGGGAGGGAAATAACTAGTAAGTTACTTCTTTCGCACTTTTTTATGTTTTAACAATGCCAAACCTGTCGCAATTTCTAGTTAACGAGAATCAAGAGGTAAGTGTGATCAAACTGTCCCATCATATCTGAGTCAGAACCGTTTGGGTGCGTTGTACAGCTCTATGCACGGCAATAGACAATTTCTTAATTCATAAGTTCGATATTCTATATATTACTCTTCAGATCAACACAATATTGAATCTCACTACGCAATCCCAGACAATATGATACATTTCGTTGAGATAAACATCCGAATTATGTATACCATGAACTGGTTACATTGCAAACCAATCGTATATCTACTATTTATATTATGATTAGTAGTTTTCTGTGTTATGTTAACAAGTGGCTTAAGTTTCGTACAAACAAGTTCTCAAGTCCTATAAATGTTGAAGATAAGTTTGGATTAAAAAATTAACAGTCAGCAAACTCAATGAGAACTCAAGTTTTAAAGTAATCTACTTTAGAAAAATTGGATTCGCAATTGTAAACGTGGACACCTGTGTATGATTGTAGGTTTTACACTGCTGAATTTGTGTTTTCATTTTATTGATTTAATACATACATTTTACTTTTATAGAATATTTGAAAGTTCAATATCTAACCTACCAGTGCCAACTTATCTACTATTTCATACATTCCATATGACACTAAATACTCTATTTACCACTGTTTATGAAAAATAATCTGCTCTTTTCTGAATAACTAAAAAGTTAACACAGGAAAATATAGTTTTATTCAACTTGTATGATTACAATATTCTGTTTTCTGAAATCTGTTATTCTGTGTCCTTTCAGTTCCCTGTGATATTTTGATTTGTCCGCCGTAATTCACCCCATCCGCTAAGAACGCACAACCAACGTCGCAAGTTTTCGCGAGCCTCGTATGAAGCGAGATGTGGTGAGAGGCAGGTTAACTAGTTTCGGGCGTGGGTGCACGGGAGGTGGAGGGTCACGCGCAACCGTCTGGCCCTGCCCCGCCGCGCCCTACCTCACCCCGCCCCGCCCCGCCCCGCCCCGCCGCGCCCCAGCCCGCCCCACCGCGCCCCACCTCACCCCGCCGCGTCCCGCCCCGTCGCGCCCCGCCCCATCCCGCCGCGTCTCGCAGCGCCGCGCCCTTCTCCGACCCACCGCGCCCCGCCCCGCCCCGCCCCGCCCCGCCCCGCCCCGCCCCGCCCCGCCCCGCCCCGCCACGCCGCCTCCGCCGGTGCCTCCGTCTTCTCCAGGCGCCTCCCCCTGGAGACCGCGACGCGGCGGCGGCCGTGCAAGTTTAATCAGCCCGCGAGCAGAGAGCGCAACTGAGGGGCCGAAGGACGCGAGCTGCGGGGGCGGGGCGGGGCGGGGCGCGGCGCGGAGCGGAGGGCGGCGAAAGTTGCAAACGTCCACGAGCGCCGCGCCGCGCCGCGCCGCCCCAGAGGGCCACGAGGTCCGGACGGGCGCTCGCCGCGACGACGGTCACCCGCCCGAGAATTCTCCTCGGCCACGCTGCCTCCAGCGGTCGCGGCAGCGGACGACACGCTCCGCTTGGGTAATGGAATACACCCACTTGCGTGCACGACTTTCATTCCATTTGCTTGTGTTTCTCCTTTGCATTATTTTTTACTATTTTTATATTTCTTAATGTACCATCAAAGGTGACGTTAAAAGTGGTTTAATTCATTTCTTAACAAGAAAAAGGAAAAATTAAAATACAATAATATTATCTCAGATGAAATTAGCGTGGATTTAGATGTTCCACAAGGGTCATTTTTGGGTCCAATATTGTTTATAATTTATATTAATGACTTAATTAAATATATGACAAATCTTTCTGGGAATGATTGTAAAATTAACTTATTTGCTGATGACACGTTATTGTATGTAATTGGAGAAATAGAAGAAGAAATTGAATTTAAACTGCAGAGTGTATTTATTGAAATGCAAGAATGGTTAAGGGTAAATAAATTAATAACGAATGTTGAAAAAACTAAATTTATGATTTTACATAGTGGAAGAAACATAGCAGTAAGAGATACTAATTTATTCATTACTGACTTAAAGGAAACACAACAGGTACACAAAATGAAATATTTGGGAGTCATTATCGATAGTAAATTAAATTTTAAAGAGTACATAGTAAAGAAAACTGGGAAAAAGATTAATATTTTAAACAGAATTGGTCAATATATATGTGACTATACAGGATGTTTGATACATAAATCCATAATTGCACTACATTTTGATTAATGTGCAACAATACTAGTTGAATCGCATGAAACTGAAATTAAAAAACTTCAGATACAACAAAATAGAGCCATGAGAGTAATAATTCAATGCAATAGATATCCTCCAGTGCTAGACATGCTAGACACCCTGCAATTCATGTCAATAAAAGAGAGAATTCATTACAAGACGCTAATTTTTATTTTTAAATTAATTAAAAATCATATAACTGGAGTAAACAAACTTCAAAGAGTGAAAGATAAAACAACAAGGGAATCAAGATAAGTACAACATTTAGTAATTAATTTCAGTAAAATTGCACAGGCAAAAATTAACTTATTTTACAAAGGATTTGAATTATATAATAAATTACTGTTAGAAATAAAAAAAAATTGTAAACAAATTAAAGAATTTAAAAGAAAAATTACAAAATATATCGAAGTAGAAAATTAATTTTGTAAATAGTTAATAGAGTATACCTATAGATATATGTAAATACGTATTTTGTATAACAAATAGCCGAGAAGGCTAAATAAATCAAAATCAATCAATCATCATGGGATTATTTCAGTATTCGTTCTCTTTATCCATGTAAAATGGTTTGCACATGATACAATCATTTATTTATTCTTTGAAAACCGATTGTTCATTTCATTTGCCTTATTGTTAAGAATTTCAGCGTAACTAAGAAGTCGTTGTTAGTTTTAATACATTTAAGCTTCTCAATGGAAATTAATATTTTACACAAAATGAAAGGAAATACTACAAAAGAATGCACTACGAGGGTTTGTAAACTTGAAAAGATGACGTATTAGCCTACCGTTTTTGAAAGAAAGTCCCCATTAGTTCATACATTACATGAATCAATAATTTTGATTGTTCGTATAGTCGAGTTTTTTTTATAAACCTACTGTTTCATGTCTACTAACTTTATTGCAAGTCCGAAGAATGCAATGATTCACAAGATATATCTGCTGCTAAACTCTTCATTTATCAACAAGAACTTAAATGTTCGTATGGCTTACCTCAGTCAAAAGCAAGAAGGTCTTTTTTCTTCAATGAATCAATTAACTCCAATCATTCAAACAAAAAACATAACTTATTTGCATTGAGTTCTGTAGAGATGAGAACCTAAAGCAATTGAAGTTCGGTGTTCAACTAATAATTTTAATCCGCGCTCATAAAGTTTGAGCTTGACTCACACTTGGCATCTAAACATACAATTTACAAGTTCTAATAGCTTTTCAGGGGTTATAAATATACGGTACCTTCCATAAACCGTGCCCGATAGATACTTCAACGACAAGACAATAATCAAGGAATTTCTTTTGAAATCTTCAAATTTCTTTGTCTTCAGCTCTAAGAACTACGGGACTTTCAAAAACCCGACCAAACACTTTCAAAACTATCTGACGAACAGAAAATAATTGAATTGAGATAGATTGTACAGTTCTTATAATATACGTGTTGGTCATCTCAACACAAATAAGGCAAATATGTCTTATGGGGTTGTAACAGAGACATTAGAACACAACGTTTTTTACTAGTGGAAAGATGTAATAATAAATAACAAATTGATTTTGAAAGAATAACCAAAATATTTCATATTTCCACATGCGAAATTAAATTTAATTTGTCAGTGCAAAAGAATGGCAGTTTCGGGATCTACTTGGCTTCTATTATTAGGCTGCTGAAAACTCATTTTCGCTCAAAACTTGGTTTATCAATTTCTCGGAACATTTTCTCTTGTGCTTCTGATGGTTGTTCCCAAACCATCCAAGCCATTTACTCAGGTCGCACGAGCATCTGAACGTGGGCCTCGGCCTCTGGGGCCGCAGCGCCCACGGCTCTCCTCCTAGACGGCTGCGGCCTCTGGGGCGAGTTTGTCCGGGCACGGTGGGACGGCGCTGGGCGGCGCAGGGCGGCGCAGGGCGGCGCAGGGCGGCCGGCGCAGGGCGACGCCCGGGGCGTGTTGCTTACCCGCGCCGCGAGGGCGGTAGCGGCGGCGGCGGCGGCGGCGGCGGCGTCGCCGAGGGAGCCTAATTAACCGGGCGCTCCCCGGGGGCCGGCGGCGGCGGAGGCGGCCGCCCACGCATAATGCATGGCGCTGGAGGAGCGCGCCCGCGGCCTCTGTCCGCACCGCAAACACCACTCGCCCCGCCCACCCCGCTCGTCCCGCACCGGCCCCGCCCCACCCGCCCCTCCCGCCCTGCACAGTGGGGCGAAATGACAGCACGGCGACCACTCTATGCCATCGTACGACACTCAAGAAAGGTTGAGACACAGTGACTTGGGGATACTCAAGAGTAATCTAGCAACATTTTAGTCAAGATGAAAAAAATTAAGTGAAACGACTTATTCTGCGTTCACACATTTTCCCAATACACTTCATTTTCATTTGAAGTACGGTGAGTGTCAAGCGCGTGCTCGATTTTCAACATTACAGCCCAGTAGCGGATCAAACGAAATATCAAACATGATCTATTCCTTTGTCTTTTAGTTGTGCTCTGTTCACTAAACACCCTGTCAGGCATGCCGAGCAAGACAGTGGCAAATTTCCTACAATGGGAAGGAAGGGGCTAGTCGTAAATCTATTAGCAAAATGGCTTCTTACTTCACGTTGCTGTGTTGACATCTCAAGCTGTGCCTTGTGAAACGTATGGCGTACATAACATGCTATCCGTAAATGTTCTCATTTCCGTGTTCTTTGCCAGGTATTCCGGCTTATGTTTCATCTTGAAGCTCGTTGTTCGTCATATCCCCTCAGATTATATCTTCATCGCGTACTGCTCATTGAAGGATTGAGCAAACTGCTAAACTATAGTTTCACAATACAAACCAAACATTAAATAAACATGCTTTCCAGGAAACCACATTGATCTAACTTTTCGAATATATCCTTTGTGAAAATGGAAGTAAAACAGCATAAATTACGTGCAGATTTACATTTAATTATTTATTTATTTGAAAACATTTGTTTATTTTGAACATTTATATTCTAGAATCAAATTTTAGGAGTCTCGTTCCTTCATTTCGAATTAGCGATGCATCATCTCTTTATGAGCTGAATACACCCTGAATTTGAAACTGCACTTTTTTATCATTTCTAATCGTCAGCTCCATCTGTGGAAGAATGTTTGCGCGTTTTGAAGAGTCTCATAATAATAATAATAATAATAATAATAATAATAATAATAATAATAATAATAATAATAATAATAATAATAATAATAAAATTGTCTTTATTTGTGGAGAGGCTCAAGCCTTGAGGTCTGCTCTTCCGCCTAACCACTTTAAGTAATTTACAATTTTAAAAATTACAGTTGAGGCGTTCGGATGTAATTAATATTAACTGACATTGCATGTCGCAGAGGAAAAAAATCAATTTGTGACTATCATCTACATTAATTTATTTGTGCGAGCTAAATGAATTTATTGCCATTTTTTTGTTTCTTCTTGAACTTTTGCAAAATGGAAATTAATGATGTAAGGAATATTCTTAAAAAATGAGATAAAAAAGAGCTACTTACTCCACTTAGAATCAATAACTCTAAATTCGCCCGAAATGTCAGTTGTCATTACTCGATATGCCTCAACTCTGAACAATAAACAAAAAGGGGGTTTATTTTACATTTACGTCTGGGGTGCAAAACTAGGGACCATCCTGGCATACGCCTTAAGCGATCGAGTAAACCCAGAAAAAACCTCAATCAGGATGACCGGCAGAGGTACCTCAGTGCGTCAACTGATGTCACTGCAGCGCCGGGAGGTCCTAGGTTCGAGTCCTGATAGCGGCAGGATTTTCGACACTATCTTAGTTCTTATTGCTATTTTTTATAGCTTTCCAGCTAGGTCAAATTCAGTCGTTGTCTGGAGCAGAATTCTAGCGGCCGGCTGCTCTGATCGGTAGTTTTCCGTGGTTTCTCCGATCAACATCAGGCGAATGCCGGAGCAGTACCTTAACAAACGGGCCACGGACCGCGCGCGATCTTTCCCTCCTCTCCCTTGTCCTACCCTTTCCCCTTACATACACATTTACACTAACATGCACTGCACTACCACATATTCCGGGAGACCGGTCGGGGACTTAGAGCTTGTCCCGGCTGGGGCGGTGCCCCGCTGGTGGGAGAGTCCTGGTGAGGGGAAAACCCCGCTAGCCGGCGAGAGGTCGGCGCCGGATCTCGCCCTCCAGCGGAGGAAGATCACCGCCATCTCCCGAGGAAAAAATATGCAGTGTACTTTCGGGACTAATGACCAACGCAGTTGACGCGCCCGGAATCACTAAGCAACCGACTGAATCAGGATGGCTCGTTCGCCGTCGTTGGCGCCCAGCGTGCGGCGACCGCCTGGCCGTAGGGTGCCGTGCGGCGCGGGGCATGGGAGCGGGGGCGGCGCGGCGTCCGAGGACAGCGACCGTCGCGCGCTCGCGCGGCCAAGGCGGAGGCCGCGCGCCGGTGCACTCTGAATATTACATGCGAGCGCCGCAATTCGCTCCAGTTACGCTGCCGCCCCCACTGCTGCTACCGCTGCTTCGACGAAGGGAATGCGCGTCCTTATATCTTTGATCCCGGCGAATAAGTTGATGAGTCATAATTTAAATGAATTAAATCAGGGATTAATGTTATTCAAACGAAGGTGATATTCAAACAAAACTATTTTTATGTAGGATTTATTTGAATATCAATAATCTCTTATAACATTAGTTTAAAGTTGGTTTTTGCTCCCCTGAAAAATTAAGTTTTTTGACTTATCAGCTTATTCACCGGTGTCAAAGATATTTGTAAGGGTAGACGCGTTTTATGTATGCAATAGTTTATTATATGCAAAAGTATTTAATATACTATTCTATAGTTACTAACATAATATTTATATAGTTTATTATACAATTATATTATTATATATTTTATAAAAGTTTATGTAAATATTAAGTATTTGCAAAAAATCAATGTGAAGTTTAAATATCAATTTTTGTCGCCGCTCTATCATTAAATCCAGTGAACGCGCGCGGTACATACCATATTTTATTTTTTACTTAATTTTAATGATTTTTGTTTTACTTATTTACTAATTAACTACGTGTTAACTTGACTCGTTCTTTTCATATTTCGCTTCCATAATTCCCTTTCATAATTCCCTCTCCCCCTACTTAAGAGAACATTTAACTGTTTTCAAACTGTCCTCGTTACCAGTCTTCACGATCCACGTAAGTTACGCAGCGTATATCGAGCTCCGTGCCGAAGACCATAACAAGAAATTATGTATCAGTAAGAAAATAAAGGTATTTTTTTACGAATTATATTACGAATGGTAAAAATTGTATTTTATTTTGCGAGTAGGAAAGTCAAAATAAAATCACTTGTTCCATGTGCGTCATACACTATTTTCTAGATAGCCTTACTGAGGTCCATTTTATTTCAATTTAAGTATATGAATCACATAATGATTAGTTCAATAGTAGCTGATGCGGACAGACGAAAGAATTTTATTTTATTTTACTTGTTGCAGTCATATATTTATCTGAATACTTGAGCATCGACTTACTTTTAGCACTAAAATTGAATTTTTAGTATCCTGTGCTTGCCTTGTAAGAAGCGTTTTTGCTAGTGACTGTGTAAAGAAGTATTTCTGACGTACTTTCTAGTCAATCAGATCATGACGTATTGCTAAACGTATTACCTAGAACGTACTTGTAAGCAAAGTTCATCTGAAAAATATCTATATACGGGTCGATCACGTAAGTTGACCCCTGTGAATAACTTGGAAAGAATTTGAGATACCGCGATATGGCTTGCTCCAAGTTGTTGTACAAGAGGCAGAAATAACATATTTCGGTTTTTTAGTTTGTAACATTTTACATTTTTGAGATATTGACTCAACTTTTGCTTTTTAATGATAGTAGATATTTTTCTATCTGCTTTTTTAAGTGCTCCAAGAGACGAATTCAATGATACACGTATTTTTAATTTTCGATTAGATGGGTTCTGCATTTCGTCAAAGGCTATTATTTCCGCGCCTTTCCACAACGGTTTTCTGCGAGGCAAAAAGAAACTGTCCTTCGCTAAAGTTTCGCTCTCTAGCAAGTATATATAAATTGCAACTTCCTGTTTTCAATGTCAACTATATGTAATTTCAATTTCAACAATACTTATTGCTTTCATGCATTGAATTCTTGCATTGCTGATCTGTTTCTGCATTGGCTTCAAGCATAACATAGTAATTGTTTCTAATTCGGTAGAAAGAGAATAAAAGAAATTCACTTTTCCTTTGGACTCACTCGTATGAATCTAAACACAGATTTACACGATATAGATAAGAATATAAATTTGATAAGATAAGAATATAAATTTAATTCTTATATGATTCAATTATTGTATTGCCACTTTCGTAAGTTCCTCTTACTTTAATATTTCATCATTTACTTTCTATATAAATAGATTTCAAGAAAAAATAATAATTCACTGCATTTCTATTCATCTCCAGTATCAATGTTATTAAAATTAGGCATGGCCGTGTTGAATTCTGACTGTTCCGTTCCAAATCTAAAATTACCATTAAAAATTTAAACCATTAAAATAATTTTAGGTTGTTAAATACATTAATCATTGTTCATTATTGTCACTTTCATGGTGTCGGCAGTTTCCACCTCTTGATTACTGAACGTACGCTTAGTCGAGTTGACACGCGAGGGAGAATTCGTACTCGGAGAGGTGGAGAGATAAACATTACGAACGCTGACAAGGTCAAAAGCAATGTACAACAAAAAAGGAAATATTCTATATAAATAGCAATGCTACAAAGTAAAAACTTTGTTAATTAAATATCAAAATTACTTTCCAATTCATGCCAGTGAGTGAAATGTGAATTTGTTCGCATTCTGATTATTTTAATTGATTTAATTGATAACTGATTATTTTAATGCATTCCATTGTGGGATAGGAACCCAACGTTTTATTGCGTGCGACCTGATATCGCAATACACCATGTTAATGAACGCAATCCGTTGGCATCTGGAGTTCGTTCTCTCACATAAGCGAACAGCAAAAGACAACGAATTCGGCCGCTGTCCTTTCATTAGTGGATGATAACCTGACGATATTGCGATGATGGAGGATATGTAAATAATTAATTACAAAAATCATGTATATTTTATCATATAAAATCTCTGCATTTCGTCCACTAATACATTTTCTCAAAGTAAAATTTTAAATCGCCGACCTGGATGGCCGAGGTGGCTAAGAGCGAGTATCGACTCAGCGCTTCGGTCCGAAGGGTCGCGGGTTCGATTCCCGCCTTGGGCATGGCTGTTTGTCCCTTGACTTTGTGTGTGTTGTCGCGGAGGCCCTCGCGTTCTACTGACCCCAGATCAGAGTAGCCCGCAAGAGTGTTTGTCTAGTGTATGGTCGAATATGCGTCCCTTCGGGACGTAAAGGGCAATCGGCTGTCGGCTGGATAAAAGCTCTAGGAAAAAAAATTGAATCACCAGTCACAAACGTGCCTCACATCGCAGTCTGAGGCTGTATGTAGTACAATGTCATGAGACGGTCATGCACTATTACAGTGACTTACTACAGTGATGCTAATATCTTCGAGTGTCCTACTTTTCAACATGGTACTCGAAGGGATAATATAAAAAAGCCAAAAAACAACCTGATCACGTCTATTTAGCTAAATGTAAATTCATACTTTTGCAGATCAAACCATTCCAAATCATATGAAGGACGTTATCCGTTGTCTTCAGGAGATGTATCCCAGTGGACAGGACCCCGGCATCACGATTCACTTGTAAGGGAGAATAAGTTAAGGTGAAATTATTATTATAAATAACCATTACATATTGCTGAATGCAGAAATTGTAAAGTGTGGTCGACGAACGTGTCTACGCATTACGCAATATGCAATCGTTGCGCAACTGTTTCTCGGTGGGAGGGTTCATCCCAGTGTGGGAACAGTGTAAGGAAGGAACGGAGAGGGGAGGTGAAACGAGTGCAGATCAGCAGCGACCCACACGCGCTCACATGAAGTTTCCTCAGATAAAACGGTTTCGCCTTTTGGTTCGCTAACCACCCTAATCGAAGTACTTCGAAAATATCATAAGTCCGCAAGAAGGAAATATTTGTGGGAATGATTATGTAAAAGATTCTTGTGCTTTAAGATTAAATTTTAGGAGATACACAACATAATCTAACAGGGTTAGTCAATAAAAACGTCCGCCTCAAATATTTTCTAAACGATTTAAGATATTGAGATAGAATATTTGCCAAACGATGTGGGACATATATCTCATCAGTTATATTTATCAACTTTTTTATAACTTTATTTGTTTTAAAAACATTTGACTAAATTTGCTTTTTTAATAGAACATTGCTAATTTTTTACACGAATAGATAGGGTTTAAGAAGACACATTCATCAATACTACATATGTTGATATTTGATGCAAAAATCAAAAGAGAATGAAACCGGCGGCCTAACAAATGTAGGTATTTGGATTTTCCTGGCGCGACGCCGTTCAGCTTAGCGTTTTCAAGCCGCAAGGAGCAGGGCAGAACAGCGACCTTAGCGATCACATTGGTCGAATTTCAAGAAACATTCTGGCGCAACCCTTGTATGTTACAATCATTCAAGGTACTGAGTAAACCTTTTGTCTAAAATAATCAACCATCACTTTACACTCGACAACTTGTCTCTTGATAAGGAAAGCGTGCGTTCTCAATAGCAGCTTCCCTCATCAGACAAATTAAAACATCTCCGAATTTTAAAGAGGGCATACTTGTGTCATATGTGGTAGCGTAAGTCTTGCGAAATATATTCCATTCGCACGTTCATTTCACGTATTGATTTCGCACGGCGAACTCCTGACTGCTTTGAATCGTTTCGACAGATTTATGAAAGTCAGCAAAAATACGTAAATAATCTCTGCTTCTCTGTGAAAATAGCCCTATTCCCGGGCAAGAACGTATTCAGTAAAGTTGCAACTTCTTCATTAATAGAGATGACACTACTTTTTTACTCAGTGTCAACGCTCCGATTCTCTTCTCATGAATTTGCCTTAAACCATTAATAAAACAAAATAACTTTTATAGAAATTATATTGTTGGTAACAACACAAATTGGTCGAAAATTTCTAAATGATTCTACGTCAACACTCCGCAGAAATGACGAACCGCAGGAAAACAAATCTCTGCTCTGTACTCTCGTAAGTCATTCATTCACTCTCTTCCAACCTATCTTTCGTCATTTCTAGACTGCCCCATTTATACTTGTGTGCCGAGTTGTCGATTGTCGTTTAGAGGTCACAAAATGCTTTAGACACTCTCATCTGCACCATTAGCCTGAGACGGTGCAGCGGGGATTTTGAGCTGGTGAATGATAGAGGCCGCAGAAACGATTCAGAAATACAACCGCACCGCGAACTTCCAATCTATTTCGCCGGATTGCAAACCTCATTAGTATTTACACATATTCATCAAATACCAACATATATGTTGTATTACTGAACTTGTCTGAAGATCTATCTATTCGTGTCAAAAAGTATAGGGTTAATTTAAAAAACAAGTTATTCCAAAATCTAAATCTAAAATAAAAGTGCCATCAAAAATCTAATAATTACAGCTGATCGTTTAAAAAGTATTTGAGGTGGATGTTTTAATTGACTAACCGTGAACAACTTTTCTCTTTGTCACACGTTTCATCCAAACGCAGATCCGTGTCTGCGCTGTGGCCTTCTTATTTGGCAGCGCATCATCTGTAATCCGTGGTCACCAGACGGTTCGTTCCGCAGAGGGGAGCAGCGGCCCGGGGCCCAACAGGAAGCAGAGACTCCTACGTCCTGTCAGGCGAAAGGCGAGGCGCTCTGTATAGCCTAAAGAGGAAGGTAGTAGGAAAATCAAAATATAACAGGCGTATTCCCCATAGATAAAATTTGCCTGTCAGTTTGGAACGATGTCTACGAGTAAAATAATATAGTTACAAAATATCCAGCATTTCATCTGACTTAAAAGTCGCCCTCGTTTTTCATGTAGTTCACAATAGAACATGGAAACTACGTGAAGGGATGACTTGTATAAACGTAGGTACGCTCTGAGATTCACTTGCAAGGGATAACCTGTGGAGATAGTGTACGTGTTTAGTTGTCAAAGGTTTTTGCAGAACACTACAACCCGACGACAAGAAGGAGCCTACTTATTCCGCAGTTCATCACGTGTAATCCTCGGCCCTCAGGGGGTTCATCCCGGCCCCGCGAGCACAGCAGGCGGGGCGGGGCGGGGTGGGGCCTCGCCGGAAGCGGGTGCAAAGCCGCAGCGGCCGGCGCGCCGAGGGCGGGGCGGGGCGGGGCCCTCTTCCCTCGCGCCCTGCCCGGGGCCGCCCGCCGCGGCGCACTTCATCATCGCGGCGGGCGACTTCCTCTTCCCGACGTTTTCCATGCTCGCGGCGGCGGAGGCGACGGTGGCGGCGGCGGCCATGAATAAAAGATCGCGACGTCGCTCGCCGCGTCCCCACCGCGTCGTGCCGCCGCCGCCGCACCGCGACGCCGGGCGCGCGATGCCCTTCCAGATAGCGCAGGCGCCGCCGCGGGCTGACATGCGCCCCGCTGCATTTCGCTCGGCGGAGAGCTCGCGCCGAGGGGGAGGGGAGGCATGCTTCTGGTCATTACGAATACAGACATACGTTGCGACGGCAGCTCTCGCGGACGAAAAGGGGTACAGGAGACGAGTTGGATTCGATTTCCGAGGAAGGCGTCAATGTTTATCTTTGCGGTTGATTAAGACAGCATGCGCATTATCCATCCAGACGCATGCCGGAAATGTAAAAAACAAGTGCCTGCGACAGCCTGTGCTGGTGGCCCAAATTCTTAACCTAGCTCCGTGAAGTCACGGAAATTAAACATCTCCAGCCACCGCAAGTTCCTGGATGGATGACTGTCTGGTCACCCCGGATACTAACGGCACTGACTCCCTCGCTGATGTGAATGAATGTCTGATGCCTCAACGTGATGTATGGTTGAGATATAATCAAAGAGTATTATTCGTCGCGTTCAATGCCAATTAAAGATTTGGAAAGTTGCTACGCAAGCAACAGAGTTTAAAAAGCAGTGTTGCTCATATTATCATTTACATTCAACAAATAATATTCTACAATTAAAATGGTGGTACAATTTCCTTTTTCAATGCCTGAAAACACAAGGAGTTGATCTCTAATGGAGTAAATTAGATTAATTAATTAGACTCGGCCATTATATCCCAACCACTTCTCTCTGCAAGTCGCGCGCGCTCTCATCAACGTCGCGCCCCTGCGTGCGATGTCGCCGTTGGAGCTCACTGGGCGCTTCTGCTCGGACGTTTTATCGACGAATTGTTCGTGTGTTTCTCGTAAACGCGCTGCAAAGCGACAAGCGAAGGCGCCGCGGAGGGCTGATATGCATCTCATTGCATTTCGCCTGACGAAGTGCTTGCGCGAAAGGAAGGGAAGGAAGTGATTCCAGCCGTTACGAACACAAGGCGATGGCAGTCTCCGATGGCGCCAAAGAGTTAAATTTGACTAAGAAAGCTTGCACGTAATTTTATTCGTATCAATTTGTATGGCAGAAGCATGCCAGAGATTCAAAAAACAAGTGATGTGGATATTGTCGTCAATATCCAACAAGAGATATTTAAAAATTAAAATGGTTGTTACGCTTTTATTCTTTATTACCTTAAAACACGAGGAATTAATCAATTAGTCTCTTTTAGTTGAAATGCGAAAACGTGCTTCTAGGAATCTGAGTGTTTAATATGAGAGATTTTTTATATTAAGGTTTAGTTCCACTTTCAGGTTGCGATATCGCCTGGTCTCACTCTCAGAAATACAAGATGGTCGTACCACAAGTGGCAATTTTCCTTCACGTAAATTACGAGCAGAAAAATTATTTTTAAAGCAGACTGCAAGTAAACTCATGTTGGGCTCCAACCAATAGAGAATGATGAGTGATATTCAATTCGCAAATAAATCTCTTTCTAACTTCTCACTTTCAAGCATGACCCGAAATGTGATTGAAGAGGATCATCTTTGAATTACTCGTAGATTTCTTCGTTTTCCTGCATAAGAACTAAGCTGAGTTGCTACTAATTTTCTCAAATTACACAATATATAGATATCTTTTAAGCATAAAAAATACTTTCTTATCATGATGTTTCTATCTCTACCTCTCTGTGCAGTTTGAAGCAGATACGTCTCACGAAACGAGGTTCAAACACATGAGTATTTTGACACGTTACAAAAGGCTCGATTTCAGCATGAACTTGTTTATTTTACATAGTTTGAAAAGGATAAATGTCCATAAGTGTCTCGTTGGAATATTATCAAAAAACAAACAAACTATAATATAATTGTTGTCTTTATGGTTTGGAGATGTATTCAGCAAAACATTAATGTTGACGGGAAGATATTCTTAGTAAAATTTAATAATTTAATAATTGTAATTTAAAATCTTCAATTTTAAATTACAATTATTTAATCATTAATATTTCATCTCGTAATAGACTATTTTCTTCGAATGTCGTTCGATGCGTTCCTAATTCGTGCGTATCATAGGCACCTTTCAAAATGAGGCACGGCCCGTCTCGGGGAGTGAGACGGGGCCGCGTGGGAGCGCGGTGGCCGGGAGGCAGCGATGGGCGGCGCGAATCGCGGGGCGGGCGGGGCGGGCGGGGCGGGGCGCGGGGCTGCGAGCAGCCGGCCTCCATGAGGAGGAGACGCTCCGCCAGCGGGGCAGGGCGGGGAGGAGCGGTCCTATGTATAAGAAGCGACGCGGGGAGTGACGAGGGGGTGCGACGGGGGCCGGGGCTGAACGGGGGGAGTCGGTGAGGTCCTGGGCATCAGATGCGAGGCGAGGCGTGGGGAGTGTCGGGGTGGGACAGTGCGACAGCGGGCCGGGGCAGGGCGAGCGGGGTAGAGGGCATGGGATGCGACGCGGGGTGCGGGGAGTGGCGGGGTGGGACGGTGGGGTGAGGGGGCGGGGCGGAGCGGCGCGATGCGACGCGATGTATGCGGCCCCACGCAGCCGCCACACGCGCAGTTCCGGTGCGCGCGCCCGCGATTATGCGCGCCCAGGCAGACGCCTCCGCGCCGCCCCGCCCCGCCCCGCCCCGCCCACCCCAAGCGATTCGGAGACACAAGGAGAGGACAATGCGGCTGCGCGGGAGGCAGACGACACCTTCCCTCCTTCCCCATCTTCTGCGAGAGCAATGACGTGTTTCAAAACATTTAAATAATGTTTCTGAAAATATTTTCGAATTTCGTGAATAAGAGTTATACTCTAAAAACATTAAACAAAACAATAAAAAATTGGTGAGTCCACAAATTATGATTCGATTATGGATATTATTCAGGGCCATTCCAGTAATGTAGAATGTAGATATAGTAATTTAATCTTACACTTATTACTGAATAGGAGATACTTCTATTTTTCAAATACATTTTATCGGTGTAATAAAAAAGTGAATAATTGCTCCTGAACATAATCATTATTCGTACTTGCAGTTTTCATTGTTTGCTTTCGTTACATTTACTACTAGAACCCCATACATGATATACAACTGAATACGTTTCAAATAGGTTTTGAAAATAAGGTTTACACATGAACTTTCCTTTACATATGAATTTTCTGTTTTGTCCAATGAAATGATGAACACATTTTGTGCGGTAAGTTCAAATGTAATAAACATACAGACGCTAGTAGATTAATATGTTAGGCTTCCTCTTTCATCGTCGAAGATTCTGTTCTAGCCATAAGTTTGTGACTATCCTGTCTTAAAACGCCCCTTGGAATGGCCCTTTTGAATGCTCCTCCTTGAGTCACCCGTCCTGGGAAGTCGCAGCGCCCGGCGGAGGCGGTAAGGGCGCCGTTTGGATGCAGGGAAATGCGCGCCGCGGCGTCGCGTCGGGGCGATTGGGAGGAGCGCGGCGTCTCGGCGCTCGGCGGCTCCGCCCGCCCGCGCGCGTGACCGCCCGCCCGGCCGCGTGGGCGAAGCGGCGAGCGCCGCTGCTGTCGCCCTCGCCCGCGCAAGTGGCTCCCGCGGGCCCACCGCCTTTGTGCGCCGACAATGGGGCAGATACGCCGGCGGCGGAGCGCAGCGGAGGCGACCCACCCCCTGCCCGCCCCTCCGACCACCCGCCCACCCACCCACCGGCAAGCGTGCTCGCCGGGCACTGAGCGATTTCAGGCAACTTCTCGGTCAAATTTTCAGCTCGACTTCAAACGGCAAGCTGTGATCGTTCCTGGGGTTTCTTTTAATGAAAAAAAATATTTCGTCGAATATCATTTAACGTTAAATATCTTTTTACTTTGGCAAATATTATAATTTGATCAATATTTATTTATAATTTTATGAAATATTAAGATTTAATAAGATTTTTCCAATACCCAAAATTGTAATTTAAAAAAAAATTCTACATTTGGCAATTATTCGGTGAATTACAAGTTGATTTTTTGACTTTAACAATAGAAAATTCTTAATACTGAACCTAAACTACGAATTAAATAATAAAAATACAAGTACGTACCTACTATACAAATCATATGTGAAGTTTTTGATATTATTAAGATCATTTGTTTATTCAAGAACTAACAAATGTTTTTGTTGTAACTCAAAAAATTATTTCGGTGAAAAGACCTTAAATTCTGAATAGCTACAACGTAGTTTTTCTTTCTATTTCTTACACGTTGAAGCATGTTCTAACGAGTGAATGGCGTAAGAATGAACCGCTGCGTTTGGCTCGCGCGCGTGCCGTGTGCGGCCCACTGCGTGCAATGCGTTGCGGCGTTTCGCTTCTTTTTATATTTTTTAAATCACCGAGGGGCAGTGGGGCGACATGGACGGAGGCTATCGGCGCGCGCGAGGGCCCGAGCGGCGCGAATAAAGAAAGGGAAGATTGAGGGCGAGTTTAAAACGGGGGAGGATTGCCTCCCTTTGTGGGCGAGGGCCGAAGACGCGTGGGCGAGCGATGGTCTGCGGCGATAGCACGGGGTTAACGGCGGCGCGGGAGCGGCGCCCGGCGAGCAATCGCCTCGCGAACGGCGCGCCGCCCCCGCCCCGCAACCGCTCCTCCCCGCCCCAGCCCCGCTCCCGTCCCAAGCCCCTGTCCCGCCCCCGCCGTGCCCTCCGCCCCGCCTCACCCTGCGCCCCCGCCCTCGCCCCCGCCCTCGCCTCCGCCCTCGCCCCCGCCCTCGCCCCCGCCCTCGCCCCCGCCCTCGCTCCCGCCCTCGCCCCCGCCCTCGCCCCCGCCCTCGCCCCCGCCCTCGCCCCCGCCCTCGCCCCCGCCCTCGCCCCCGCCCTCGCCCCCGCCCTCGCCCCCGCCCTCGCCCCCGCCCTCGCCCCCGCCCCAATCCCCTGCCCTACACCCCGCCTCATCCCGCGCCCCCGCTTCCCGCACGCCTCGTCCTCTGCGCCGCCCCGCCACGTCCCCGCCCCGCAACCGCTCCTCCCCGCCCCAGCCCCGCTCCCGTCCCAAGCCCCTGTCCCGCCCCCGCCGTGCCCTCCGCCCCGCCTCACCCTGCGCCCCCGCCCTCGCCCCCGCCCTCGCCTCCGCCCTCGCCCCCGCCCTCGCCCCCGCCCTCGCCCCCGCCCTCGCTCCCGCCCTCGCCCCCGCCCTCGCCCCCGCCCTCGCCCCCGCCCTCGCCCCCGCCCTCGCCCCCGCCCTCGCCCCCGCCCTCGCCCCCGCCCTCGCCCCCGCCCTCGCCCCCGCCCTCGCCCCCGCCCCAATCCCCTGCCCTACACCCCGCCTCATCCCGCGCCCCCGCTTCCCGCACGCCTCGTCCTCTGCGCCGCCCCGCCACGTCCCCGCCCCGCAACCGCTCCACTTCCGCCCCGCCCCTCGCCCCTGCTTCCACTCCCGCCAACGACTTCGCCACCGCCCTCGCCCCCGACTCCGCCCCCGCCCCACGCCTGCCGCGCGCCTCGGCCTATGCGCCGCCCAACCACCACATCCCCCTGTCCGCCTGCCCCGTTCTCTAAAGCACTCTCCTAATGTCCACCCACTCCGCCTGTGCTCTTGTGGCTCACCTGTCCCGCTCGCCCCGCCGACCCGCCGAAACTTCCTTCTTCGCCTCGCACTCCCCGCCCGCCTCTGCCCGTGAGGTCCGCCTGTCCCGATCGACCTGCCTTGCTCTGCCCTGCCTGTCCCCCGACGCCTATGTGCTTCGTGCCTCTGTCTCTCATTCTCCCCACCGGCTTGCCCCGCTCCGCTTTTAAGCACCGCACCGGAGTCCGCCTTTCTCCTTTTCGCCCTCTTTTTCCTCTCTCATCATCCTCGTGTTGTCCCGATCCGCGCCCCCCAATTTGCTTTACGCCACATTCCGCCGTAGCCTTTTTCGTTCTGTCCGGTTACTTTCCCTCCAATCCCATGTCGACCTATTCACTTAAGTCCCATCATTTGCATCTACCTGCAGTGCCGTTGCACCTCGTCCTGGTCTCATGTACTCGTTTCGTTCTTAAAAGCTTCGCTGTTCGGGAAACGCCACATCCTAGGGACAGTTGTCAACGTTCCGACCGTTATACTGCGTCATAAAGGCATTTTGCCCTGAGGAAGGTCATAGAATGATGGCCGAAACGTTAACAACTATGGCTACGACTCGGACAGCTGCCTCCTGGACAGCGAAGTTTCTATTGACTCCGACCGAGGAACCTACGCTTTCGTTTCATTTTCGTCCGAAGCACTACACCATGGAATTACAGGAACAGTGGTTCTCAATTTTTCCTATCCTTTCATCACCCGCCTTTCTCTCTCTCCCTGTTTTTCTCCTCTTTCACCACATCTCTCTCTCTTTCTCTCTCTCACCATCACCTTCTCCTTCTCCTCTATCTCCAAAAACCTCTTCGCGCCTCACCAATCTTTTTCCGTTCCTCGTACCTCCCGACTTCTCGTCTGCTTTTGTTTTGCCTTATGCTCTCCTGTTTTCACTTCGCAGCCCTAGAGAGCTCAGGACGTTAGACTTCAAACTATCGTATTTTGCTGAACTGAACTGAACTACCGCTCTATGGTGAGAGGTGATCGACAACTAAACACGCTCGAAGACAAATGATTTCCTAACTAGATCGTGTAAACCAAAATATTCTTCAAAGTGCATCAAATAATATATATGTAGGGCAAAGAAAATTTCATCTTTCTCTTGAAGTCCATGTCATTTTTTTCACAGAGAGTTTTGAGTGGATGTTGAAGTTCCTTTATCTGTATTTATTTCTCCAAGCATATCTCGTTAACTGTAATCCATCATCAGCAGTCAAACGAAAACATGCAGCACATTTCCTCATCTATTTCTATTACTTTGTTGCAGATTTTGAGATAAGATACGTCTGTAACTCCATATTCTCCTTTTCATTTATCTTCTTCTCGGTGACTGACATGCACTTCTCTGAGTGTGAGCCAGATTTGTCAGATGATACCAGGCTGGAATCTTTGCTATATTTGCTGTCTTCGTTCCAGATAAGTTTATACAGAAAATCAAAAAGTTAGTGATTTTAATTATGTGGGTTGTACTTTTTAGATTCCAAGAAGCATATTTACCAATTAACAAACTTACAATGCTTAGTATCATCCAAAAGAACCTTCTTGATCAAAATATGCTTAAACAATTTCTAATCATTTAATTCAACAAGTCCCGTAGATTATCTTGAACATTTTTTCCGAGTTATCCTTGGCAAAACAACAGAGTCAGCTATTGAAATCAATAGACATGACCCGCTGAGATCTTTTAGTGGATCTAGCAGAATTGATAAGAAAACAAATGGGGAAATAAGATATGAATATTAAATATATCCAACATTTATGAAATATCAATTTTAAAAACAATACTATGGAAACATTGAAAATAACAGCTTACATAATTCCGCAACAGTTATTACATTAAATTTCCCAAGAATGAAAAATATGAACCTTAAATGGAGCGACCTCAGTACCCCTACATCAGAATATCATTCTCTATCCTGATCCTGCTGCTGATGATGAGTTAAAAGATAACAGCAATCAGAAAATTCCCTTTATCTGGTGTTATTGTCTGGGGTTTTCTCTAGTGGGGAGGAATAGAACTGTACATTAAATGAATCTACTTCTACCATTTTGTCGCAAACATTGAATCGTAATTTGTCATTTCCAATTCACTAACAATTTTACTGCAACAGAATCCTGCATTTTGAGAAACACCACACTCGCAGAACGAGGTAATCTTTCTTCTCTTTCTCTCTCTTTCTCTGTCTCCCACTCTCTCCCTCTCTCCCCCTCTCTCTCCCTCTCTATCCCTTTCTCCCTCTCTCCCTCTCTATCCTTCTCTATTCCTCTCTCCCTCTCTATCCTTCTCTCTCCCTCTCTCTCCCTCTCTTTCCCTCACTCTCCCTCTCTGCCCCTCTCTCTTCTACATTCTCCTTCCTCTTCTCTTTCATTCTCCAATTTTCTTAATATTGTCTTCCTTTATTCTTCCTCTCCCTCCTTCACTTTCACTTCTTTCGCAAACAAATGTTGTGAATGTTGCAATGTTTACAACGTGGAAGGTAAACATTTGATCATAAGGAAATATATGGTGCAATCGTCAAAGAAAGCAAAGAATTGAATAGTTCAGATAGACAGAATAATATAAAATTAATCGTAATGTGCACTGTTTCAAAGTACAAGAAATTAAACAAAAAAATATCAACATTTGCTACGTATAATAGCAGAAAGTGATCGTCAAACGTTTTTAACATTCGTACCCCACACCTCTACTCTATCACAGTTCCTGCTTATAATTAGTATTCATTAACAGGAGATGCCTTTCCGCAATTGCGCGAGTTCAGTTGTAAGCGGACGTGGAGGGCGCGTGCGGTTTCCTCCGCGCGTCCGCCGCAGCGTGGCGTTCGATCTTCCTCGGAGCCGCTCGCGGCGCTGGGAGCGTCTGCGGCGGCGGCGGCGGCGGCGGCTGAGGCCCCGCGCTGGAGGGGAGTTAATGGAGCGGCGGCGGCGGCGGTCGGGCGGGCGCGGAGTGGGAGGGAGCAATTCAATAAACAGCGCGACTTTACGCCCCAGCCCCTTCCGCCCTCGCCGCCCCCGTCGCCACGCCGCGACGCGACGCGGCGCGACGGGCCCCGCGCCGCCTCTGTCACCCGCACGCCCGTATTTATGCACCTCACGAAATGAAACATAAATCCCCTCCCGTTTAAAATCCCATCTTCGGCCGCGCGTGTGCCAGGCGACGCGCCGCCGCCGCAGGGAGCGCGCTGACGTGGCGCGTCCTTCCTCTCCGTTGGGGCATTCACTACTGGTTCCGGGCGCGTCAACTGCTAAGGTCATTAGTCCTGTAAGTGTAATATTTATCTTTATCGTGCGAGATGACGGTGATCTTCGGGTGACGGTGACGGTGAGATTCGTTGGTTCATTCCATTCATGAGAGACATTGGTTCATTGATTAGTGATTCCGGGCGCGTCAACTGCTAAGGTCATTAGTCCTGTAAGTGTAATACTTATCTTTATCGCGGGAGAAGGCGGTGATCTTCGGGTGACGGTGACGGTGAGATTCGTTGGTTCATTCCATTCATGAGAGACATTGGTTCATTGATTAGTGATTCCGGGCGCGTCAACTGCTAAGGTCATTAGTCCTGTAAGTGTAATATTTATCTTTATCGTGCGAGATGACGGTGATCTTCGGGTGACGGTGACGGTGAGATTCGTTGGTTCATTGCATTCATGAGAGACATTGGTTCATTGATTAGTGATTCCGGGCGCGTCAACTGCTAAGGTCATTAGTCCTGTAAGTGTAATACTTATCTTTATCGCGGGAGAAGGCGGTGATCTTCGGGTGACGGTGACGGTGAAATTCGTTGGTTCATTCCATTCATGAGAGACATTGGTTCATTGATTAGTGATTCCGGGCGCGTCAACTGCTAAGGTCATTAGTCCTGTAAGTGTAATACTTATCTTTATCGCGGGAGATGGCGGTGATCTTCGGGTGACGGTGACGGTGAGATTCGTTGGTTCATTCCATTCATGAGAGACATTGGTTCATTGATTAGGGATTCCGGGCGCGTCCACTGCTAAGGTCATTAGTCCTGTAAGTGTAATACTTATCTTTATCGCGGGAGATAGCGGTGATCTTCCCCGCTGGATGGCGAGATTCGGGCGCCGACCTACGTCGACTTGCAGGGATTTTTCCACAGCCAGGTATCTCCCACCAGCGGCGCACCGCCCCAGTCGGGACAAGCTCTAAGCTTCCGAATGGTCTCCCGAAAAGTGGGGCAGTGTAGTGCATGTTATTGTGTGTAAATAAGGGGTGAGGATAGAACAAGGAAGAGAAATGAAAATCGCGCGCGTCCGTGGCCTGTTTCTTAAGGTACTGCTCCGGCGCCTGGTGATGATTCGCCTGGTGTTGATCGGAGAAACCACGTAAAAGTGATGAAAGCAGCCAGTCGCTATAATTCATCTCCAGAAGTGGCTGAATTCTATCTCACTGAAAAGCTAGTGTCGCAAATTCTACCATCGTCGGGACTCGAACCCTAGAACCTCCCGGTCAAAGGCACTGCAGTGACCACAATTGATGCCCTGAGCCGTTCTTACCAACGTCTTCCTCTCGGGATATGGACTAATTCATCAGTTTTCTCTCTTCGAATGTTAAGCAACTGATGTGTATGTGTTGAGACTTTCGAAAATGGCGCGCGCGCAGCAGGGCAGTGCACATTTTAGGGCTCACCCGCTCAAAGTAGCAACCATCGTAACAAATGTTTCGAAGCTAGTAATTGATATGAGATTTCTCCTATCATAAGAGGCAGTGGTTGGTAATCCAAGTCAGGAAGATGACTACTTAATTGAGGAAGTTGTTACAACTTGTTCCTAGAGTGAAGTATCTACCGCTTACGTTATAGAGTCTGGTTTTGTTTAGTCTATTGGATAGTGCTGAGCTGCACTCTAAGTAGGATCGCTGGCTGGGTAGAAAGGCTGTGCTACAAACAATGTGCTTTCTACGATGTGTTTGTTTAACTGTCCTTTAATAGTTTAAATTGATCAGATTATTGTAAACAAATGCTCAATGAATTGTTGTTGTTTACATTGGTGTACCCGTTAATTTTGTTTTCTTTATTAACTGTGGATTAATCAAAGTTTTCTTTTGTAATTTATAGGATTAAAACTTAACAATCATGAAGTCTTCACGTAATAATAATTTGTTGGAACCACCGTCAAATTTTTGCTTAATATTCGCTAATTACAAGATAAATAAATGATCTAGAAGCAATATATTTCAATGTACTGATATCGGTTGAGTATTTCTATCATTTATACTCAAGATGGTAAGTAGATACTCATTGTATGGATTATTAAAACGGGATAAAAGTTGAAGTTTAGCATCGAGATAAAGTTACCTCCAATACGAAAGACTTACCAACTGTAAAACGTTTGGGATCCTCCCCTCCTCCATATATTCATTATTCAATATTGTTTCTAGGAAATGGAACTAATGTTTTAGTTTAAGATGTTTTAACGTGCCATTGGAAGTAGGATTCTCTAACTTAGTGATCTTTAAAACATCACCTTTTAAGAATTAGTCACAAGACAATTACCTGAACACGAAGAACATTCTCTTCTTTTACTTTAACGAGATTACTTTTCAGAGAGAATATTTTTTAAAAAACGTAATTTCTGGAGTTTTGACGTCCCATTCGTGGTTTTCACGAAAAATGTTTTTCATTTCCCGCGCGTTTCCGCGACTTCGCCAACACCACGCCCCGACCCTCCGCCGGCTCACTTAACGCGGTGTCAAAATGTCATCCCGCGCTCGCAGAGACAAAGGGCCAGAGGAGCCGCCCCAGAGACTGGTGCTCTCTGCCGCCCGTCACTTTCACGCGCCGCCCCCCTCCCGCCCCCGAAGACACCCCGCGCGCCCGGAGGGTGTTTATGAACTTAACTCGAAAAAGTCAATTTCATCCGGCCTTGTCTCCTATTATTAACCCCTCCGCGGCAGCCCCGCCACCCCCGCCTCGGTCGGCATGCGGCGTCCGGCGCGATTTTCAATCTGCCCCCGCCCCGCCCCGCCCCGCCCCGCCCCGCCCCGCCCGCCCCGCCCCGCCCCGCCCCTCCCCGGGAAGGGGGCACAGCAAAGGCTGCGCCAAAGGCAGGAGGGCGGGGGCGTCAGAAGCAGACACCGCCGGCGCGTCCTGGATCACCATCCGCACCCCTCCGACGAGATTACGATCGCAGATTTTATGCCTTGTGATGCACTTGTTATCGCTCCGTTTGGGGACGTGAAACACACGTTTCTACTTATTCACAGAGGAAAATGGAATGAATGGCAAAGGGGAGTATTTGTTTCCATTCTGAGATACTCGGATCAACAATGACCTATGACAGTGGATCAAATAAGGCGGATATAAACTGGTTGTAGATGCATGTAGGTTGTAAGAAAGTTGTTGGTTTAAGGATAATAAATAGACATTAATTAGTGGCGTAATTTGAGTTCCGTAATCTTAGAATGTTGTCCCAGTTATTATTATATGAAACTGTGGTTTTCAAGTCTTACAACTAGTAATGTGTGAAAAATTAACATTAAAACGCAAAGTAGAATTCTTTTCTTAGTATTGTTTCCTAATATCATTGGTTTTTCAAAAATGCAGTTATCTTCTTTAAATTTCCAATTAGTAAAAATACCATTAGACACATTTATTGACAGTTGTAAAAGAATACAATGATCTTCCAAAACGCTTTCAAAACAAGATTTCCACATCGTCTCATTCACCAGATTAAAATTACCTGTACTTTTAAGAACATGTCGCAAACGTAGCCTTCCAAAAAGTTCTTCAAAAATTATTTTTTCAGTGATATTGAGACCAGTATTGGCCCTTTCTACTCTTAAAGGAGCCGCCAAACGCATTTCTCAATAAAAGTATAGTGAGAAGCGCTGAAATGCCGAGGTTCGCCACCGCCGCCGCTCCGCGCGGTACTCGTTGGCGCTGGAATGCGATGGCCGCCGCGGAACAAAGCGCGCTCTCCTTGCAAGAGCGCTGTTGCAGCAACTCGCTCTTAATTAAACGCTTAGTTTGGATTTCTTTGACGATCCCCGCCTCCGCCTCCGCCTCCGCCACCGGATGCTCCACCGCGCGTCCTCGCGCTGCCCGCCGCCTTCCGCCTCCGCCTCCGCTCTAACCTTCGCCGCGGCCGCGGTTAAAGACAGCCGCGGCGGACTTCTGACGGCACCGGGAGCGGTGGCTCAGTGCATCAACTGGTGTCACTGCTGTGCCTCTGCAGGGTCCTAGGATCGAGTTCCGACGGTGGCAGGATTTTCGACACTAGCTTTTCAGCTAGGTCGAATACAGTCGCTGTCGCAGTACCGGAGTAGTACCCTAACAAACGCCGCAATGCCCGAGCAGTACCCTAACAAACGGGCCACGGACCGCGCGCGATCTTTCCCTCTTCTCCCCTGTCCTATCCGCTCCCCTTACATACACATTTACACTAACATGCACTGCACTACCACATATTCCGGGAGACCGGTCGGGAGCTTAGAGCTTGTCCGGGCTGTGGCGATGGTGGGAGAGTGGTGGGAGGCTGTCGTGAGAGTTCTGGTTAGGGGGAAACCCCGCTAGCCGATGATAGGTCAGCGCCGGATCTCGCCGTCAGGCGGGGGAAGATCACCGCCATGTCCCCGAAGGATAACATGCACTACACTTACGGGAATAATGACCAATGCTGTTGTCGCGCCCGAAATCACAACCTACCAACCAACCAACGAACTTTTGGTGGTGAGCTGGAATAAAACACGCTTAGTAAACATCACCTAACGTGATTCGTATAACAAAAGGAAAATGTTTCGGTGAATTGTATTATACTGTAAATGTTTGCTTCTCATGGTATTGAATTTGTAAAACCTCTCATTTGAAATTTAAGCATTTATTGAACAATGAATGCGGCATTCAGATAAATTTTTATAGTCAAAATATTACTGAAACCAAGAATTTAAAAAAATGCAAACATAATATATAAAATACTGTCATAAAAGAAATACAGAGAGCCGTATTAAAGAGAACTTTGCTCTGACCTATGCTCTCGGAATTATACAGCGCTTATGCGCTTGTTATTATCAGATCTGAGCTGGAATGTTTTTGGAAATTGGCATAAGAAACCTAAGTTTCCATCACTGTCGAAATGTATTGCTTTGGTGCTGTGTGTTAGGTATTTTTGCTACGCAGTGATAAATAAGGTGGCTGGAAGTGTATTGTCCCGGAATCTATTATAGTTTACCTACTTTCACTATGAATATACTCGTATTATCTATTGAAGTCTTTAGATCGCAGCCTGACGTTGACAGGCAGTGCTCAGAGCTAAACGCATGCGATTCCTTGGCAAAACCTGCTGCGAACTATAGTCGAATGAGTAAGGATTGGATGATGCTCAAAGGGAATATGTGGTGGTATATGACACCCGTGCCTTACTGGAACCCTCTGCCTTCGGTTCCGTGCATTTAGACGCAGCATCAAGCTCCTCCAATTCTCACGTTGTTGGTCAGTTCGATGCCTGATGGCGATTTCCTGGATCGATGGGGAGGGGTCACATGCGAGGATGGGGCATCAGTCCAACGCCCTGCAATAAAGGCGAAATTTGGGACACGATATGGAAAGAAGGATCGCGCGCGATTGTGACCCACCCTTTTAGGGACTTCTCCAACATTGTTCTGGAATTGATTGGAGGAAACGTCCGAAACGTATCTATCTCAGCAGTCGACGTCAAGGATTCTCATCCTAGTAGGGACCGGCTGTATTGCAAATTTTTGGATAGAAAATGTGTATCCTTTCACATCTCTTAAACTCAGGTTCCATTGTTTCAGATCAGTTACTAATCAAATTGATGGCCAGAAGTTCTATAAGAAGATAAGATTTCTGCCTCACTTACCTTAGATTGATCTTGAACTTCAATATTTACCACTCTTCATCAGAATACTATATAGTACAAATTTCACATCGCAATGATTGTTCACAGTTCGACACTGAATCGATTTTAATGGAACTTTAACAACTGATCTATCGTTGCAACAATAACATTCTGCTGCCGGTGCTTTAGTTACTTTTCCTGTAATTTACAAAATAGCAAATGCGTAAACTAATCTATTGACATCAAAGAAACCAGGTTTCAGACCCTTAAATTTAAAAAACAACAGCATTGAAAGACCAACGCTGTTATTGCACCCTGCTCTTCGATGATTATAATAATAATAATAATAATAATAATAATAATAATGAAGAGATGATGATGGTTTGAGGAAGGGTAAGTCAGTGAAGTCCCCTGCAATATTTAATTATCATTTAGGGTTTGGCAAGCGGACATTTAATTATTAAAGCATTTACCAATACCTAAAAAACTGCGCAATCGTTTGCCGGGTAAACGTTCCTAATCCTTTTCCTCCCGCAGCGTGCGTCAGCCTTTGGAAGTTTCGTTGCCTGGAGTCAGCGATCAACAGCCACCGGGTGTGGACGGCGAGCGGAGAGAGAGAGAGAGAGAGAGAGAGAGAGAGAGAGAGAGAGAGAGAGAGAGAGAGAGAGAGAGAGAGAGAGAGAGAGAGAGAGAGAGAGAGGGTCGCGGAGGTGAGGCAGCTGCAAGGGCGGCGGCGGCGGTGGCTCCGCGGGCGGCCGCCGGGCGCAAAGTGTCGCGCTCCCCCGCTCCGCTCTTCTGTGCTCTGCCGCAGCGGCGGCGTCCGCCCGCGCCGCCCACGCCGGCCGCACTTGAAAGGGATGCTGTGCGCGGAGGGTGCGAAATTCCATTTGACCCCCGCGGCGAGTGACCGCCTCCAAGCCGCCCAATCTCGCGCGCTCGCGTCCCCGCTCGTCCCCGACGCCGCCGACGCGACGCCACGCGACGCCACGCGACGCGCGCGAAATTGCTACCGCAGACGCACGCTGGGCCAGCGAGGGCGGGCGGCTGGGCAAAACTATATCACGCACTTCGCTAGAAACATTTAATGCACTCTATTCATGCACCGGGAGCGGTGGCTCAGTACATCAACTGATGTCCCTGCAGAACCTCTGACCGGAAGATCCTAGGTTCGAGTCCCAACGGCGGCAGGATTTTCAGCTAGGTCAAATTCCGTCGTTGTCTGGAGGAGAATTCCAGCGGCCGGCTGCTCTGATCGATAGTTTTCACACCGATCCGCACCAGTCGATTGCCGGAGCAGTACCCAAACAACCGGGCCACGGACCGCGCGCGATCTTTCCTTCCTCTTCCTTGTTCTAACCTCTCCCCTTACACACACACACACTTACACTAACATGCACTACACTATCACATATGCCTGGAGACCGGTCGGGAGCTTAGAACTTGTCCCGGCTGGGGCGGTGCCCCGCTGGTGGGAGAATCATGGTTAGGGGGAAACCCCACTAGCCGATGGTCAGTTTCGTCTCCAAAAAACATGCACTACACTTACAGGACTAATGACCAAAGCACTTGACGCGCCCGGAAACACGAAAAAATCAATCAATCATGCCTTTTATTCCGTGGAGAGGCTCAGGTCATCAGAACTACCCTTCCGCCTGACCACGCAAATTCCTCTACACTCCTTTCACCACCTAGCGGAGAAAGGAGGTATCACTCGAGCGACGAAACTTGCGATTTTGTTTTTGCTCAGAGGAGGGTTGAGAATCTTATTTTGCTTGAGGATCTTTTACATGACATAAATCTACAACATGGGACAGCCGGTTTTGGTTCCCATCCGAAGGAAGGCGTGCGACGGATTTTTTCACCCTCGTTACAAACAGAGCTGAGAGCAAACTATAGGAACCATTAAATATTACTGCAAGCTCAGATATTTATACTTCAGTGCACCGCCCCTTTCTGTTTGGGAATCCAAAATGAATTCTACATGAATTCTCATTGTCAGTAAATGAAATATGCAACATTTACAAAGTACCGTGTACGTATTGACGGGGAAATACCGGGGATCGTCACCGCCTTGATCGTTTGATGTCACTAGCTGGAAAAGTAGTGAATTATCTCTACTAGGGTCACAGCCCATATCTATGTGCCTTATTTATGATTTTCCCACTGAAATGTCCAAATCAAATCATCTAAAGCATGGAAAAAGGAAACGAAAATGTTTCCTTTTTCCATGTTTTACGAGTTACTGACTCTGCGCTGGTTAAATACTATGTGGAATTTTAAGCTACCTTCTCTGGAGAAAATGACAATGAAGGTGTAATATCTTTTAAGAAATCAGATGTTCTTTGAATAAATGAATCAAACTTGAAAATGCAGAGTGTTTTCACCAGATTTTAAATTGTGCTGAATACGACATTTTTGATGAATAATGTAAAACACAAAGAGAAAATCACCTTAACACGGCATATTGTAATATTTCTTGCATATTTACATGACATAATGCATTGTAGTTTTTAAAGTATCGCTTGAACGTACCAGAAAATTCATTTACAATCTCACAGACGTTTTAACTACTCAATAACAACGTGGAAATGTTAGTAATCGAAAACTTTTTTTATAGAAATTACAATGTAGTAAAATTATAAAATAATTGCATATTGTATTAATATAAATTAACATAATTTTTTAAAATTTTTGCTTCAATTTTAAATATTTAACTTAATTTATCACAAAAACAAGCTGATATTATATCCATTTCCCCAATTGTTAAAATATGAAGCAACATTAGGAATAAAAACTTGATTATATAAAAAATAAAAAGAACGTCATAATTTTATATCTTAGTTATGATTAAGTCTTGGAAAATCTCCAGGGATTCCCTTAATTTCACTTAACTTCCTGTTCCAAGAGTTTCATTAAAATATTATCATTAAAGATCTATCGTTCTCGATTTTATGCTCCTTTCAAACTTTTTATTTGAACTGGTTCACCTTTGTATTACGAAACAACATACATTTCATTAGAATCCTGACTGTCTATAGAATTGATATAGATCCTGATTTATCCTTCGATTGACTCCTTGAAAGTCTTAAATATTTATTTCAATAATGATCGTCCTTATTCAATTAAAGTTTGTTATTAATTCCGCTGGCAATTGAATATCTATCACCTCTTTGCGCATTCTTTTTGATCGTTCATTCGATCGCACCAGCTGCAAGAAAGATACTGGAACCCGGAAAACTGAAGCATAAAAACAAGTCTGCCGGGAGACATCCCACGCGGGCACCGCATCCGGATCTGTTTACCAAATACCATCGACACTGAGTTGTGGTCCCGGGAAACGAGAAATATAGGATGTGCGTCAGTCAGCACGTGGATGTGGTGAATGGTTAAGAAAAATAACTCAGTTCGTTATCTGGATGTGGTCGAGTTGATAAATGTGGGAATGTGAATTATCCTTCTGCAATGGTGTTAAAGATATTGCGTTACGATAAACACGATTAACTTTCAGTCTGAAGATGAGTCAGTTCCAACTATCTGCCAGTACTCTTTAGATTGTTGGGTTAAAAATAAAAAAAAGTGTGTCTCGATTCCTTAGAACATATATTGAGATGTGCATTCAATATGCCTCGTCGTAGATGAAATCTCATTTCGAATGTAGGGATGGGCACGCCTATCAAAGATGCTGGTTTTATACAAGACAGTTTCCCCGGTGAAGTTCTTCGTCCCAAGGGGTGACGACTTGTGTGTTGACACTTAGCTAGGAGCAGCGAGGGGCAATCATTTCTCATTTCTCCGCCGGAAGCGTCTGTGACCTGCTCCCAGGCCCTGTGTGTTCGAAATACCCTTCTCCCCTACATTGAAGTTTTACAATATGAATGCATTGAATGACATTTTATGATCTATTGCTGTCATTTAATACATAAAATCTGTTTTGACACGTATCTCTTCTAACGTTGATGTAATATCCAATCAATTAAATATTCATGTAACGACCTGCCCAATTCTCGTAATTAATAACTTGCCAAATTTTAAATGAAATGTACCATATTATTCAGAAAATATACCGCGAATTGTTGAAAAACATATCATAAGAAATTAGAGATAAAGAAATACGTTCTTGATACTATTTCTTACTCAAGTCCTATTACAAAACAGTAGAATATCTGATACATTCACCCAAACAACACAATGAATAGGGAATTTTAAAAAAAATTGTTTATACTCCGATTATTATTCAAAGTCTACGACTGCCTACGCATTTTTCTGGGTTCATATTCAATTTAAGTCAAAAGCTTGTGTCAAATGTACATTTAAATGTCTCGTAAAACAACTGTTTAGCGATAAGGAACTTGCTCAGAAGAGAAGGAGTGTCATTTTCACTGCAAAGTGATTTAATAAATTTTATTAATATACCTACCTTATAATGTTATTGATTCATTTATTTTACTGGACACAAGCATTAATATTATTCAAAATATACATTTATTGTTTGATAGAAGTACTCATTTCTAAAACATATCGACGTCTGTTTGTTTTGGAAGAGAGATAATTTTTCTACCATATTATTCATCGTCCTCCCGTCCATGGATTCCTCCCCCTGTGCAAACCCACTCCACCGCCCATTCCCATGGCGCCCCGACATTCTACCGCACGGCCCCTGACCGCGCGCCGCCCCGCCCGGCGGCTGCCTTATTTATACGGTGTCGAAAATTTCATGCGCATTCCCGCTGCCTTTCCGCCGGCGGGCGGCCGGACCGCGCTCCAGGGTGGGGGGGGGGCGCGGAGCGGCGCAGCGGCGGCCGCGGATAAATCCGTCAGACAGCGAGTGGCCCTCGGCGCGGGGCTGCGCTAGATCCTATCTTCGCCTCTTAATAGATTCATAAGCGCCCTTTCCACTGCGCCGCTTAAACGGCTCCCGGACTACCATAGGGTGGCTCGCAATTTTTTAGTTTGGGTTCCAGCTGGCGTAGCCTTCATGTGCTTGTTTCGTAGTATATCAGAAATCGCAACGGCGCGTTTCTAGAAGAGAGGGGAAATGTCAAGTAATTAACAACATGCGTTGTGACCAATAATACTAACTACTCCTCAATGTAATTCATTATTTTCACGTAGTAAAGGTTCGTATCCTGCAAAAAACGTTGGAAATTGATTGTTGAATTGAAAACTTTACAAATTATACCGATATATCTAAAACAATTATACATAATGCTCTAATTCCTAGGGTCAAGTTAAGGTCTGAAATGCGAGCATAGAATAAAAATGCCAATTCAAATTTAAAATCTTTAAATAATTATAAATATATGAAAAATCAAATACTGTTCTTCGCCGACCTGGATGGCCGAGGTGGCTAAGAGCGAGTACCGACTCAGCGCTTCGGTCCGAAGGGTCGCGGGTTCGAGTCCCGCCTTGGGCATGGCTGTTTGTCCCTTGAATCTTGACCCCAGATCAGAGGAGCCCGCAAGTGTTTGTCTAGTGTATGGTCGAATATGCGTCCCTTCGGGACGTAAAGGGCAACCGGCTGTCGCCTGGATACAAGCCCTAGGAAAAAAAAAATACTGTTCTTCGAAATATTTTTCTCGTGAACTTTCTGCCCTAATTTTGGCTTGTAATATTCCGTCCGCGCCGCGGTCCTTGGGGAGCACCGTGTGTGGCGCAGCGCAGTGGCCGGGGCTCTACTTAAACGCCTATTTGGAATGCATTAGCAGGCGGCGCAGCCGAGCGCGCACAGGCGCCTTTGTCGCCGGCCACAAATCTCGCGCGGGCGCAGACAGCGCGCAGGTAGCTCCGGGGCCGCGACTGCTTGGGGGCATCCTCGTGCTGTCTCCCGGTGGGCGGGGCGGAGGAGCAGGAGCGCGCCAACGACGCGCGAGATTCTCCGCGGGGTTAACACGGTGATGATTTGTGTGCATGTGAAACGGATTCCCCGCTGGGGCCGTGTTTGGTATCAGGGTTGCAGGGTCTTTAGTGCAGAAATATATGGGCCGTACGAATTCTGAACGCGTTCGCGCTCCTGGAGGGGCTTCCGTGTATGTAGGACATTGAGGATGCGTTCACTCGATACGCGCTGTTTGAAAGCTCAGAAGTCTGAAAGTCTCGGAACACTCGCTAGATAAAACGTTGATAATTCGTATTTTGTTAACAGATTATTGTAAACTCGCCTTTTGTATCTTTTGCAAGAAAAAATTGCGTAGAATGTCCATTAAATTCTGGGAGAGTTTGTTGATACAAACAGATATGAAGAAGAATCATACACCAATTTAAAAGTTTTGAGCATGTGAAATCGCCGAACTTTTCAAAATATTGTGTTCAGACGCCCGTAATTCAGTGGGTTGAGTTTAAAATATGTGCAAAAGTAAACGATAATGCCTAACGTCGTACCGGGAGCTGTAACTCAGTGCATCAACTGATGTCACTGCAACGCCTCTGACTGGGAGGTCCTAGGTACGAGTCCTGACCGCGGCAGGATTTTCAACACCAGCTTTGCACCTAGGTCGAATTCAGTCTCTATCTGGAGGAGAATTCTAATTCTTATCCTCTCCCCTCACACTTACACTACCACAAATGCCGAGAGACCGGTCGGGAGCTTGGAGCTTTTCCCGGCTGGGGCGGTGTCCCGCTGGTGGGTTATACCTGACTGTGGAAAACCCCGCTAGCCGACGGTAGGTCGGCCCCGGATCTCGCCGTCCAGCGGGGAAAGATCATCGCCATCACCTGAGGAAAAGCATGCACTATACTTACGGGACTAATGAGCTAAGCTGTTGACGCGCCCGGAATCCCTGACCGGCCAACCAACCTGACGTGGTTGTGGTTCGCAGTTCATTAGCCGCTTTGCGGAGGCGTGGGCCGCAGCGCCGCCCAGCCGTCGCCTCCCCGCCTGCCGACGCGCCGCGCGTGTGTGCAAAGCGCGGGCGCAACGCTGCGGCTAAGCGCGGCGGCCGGCGGGGGCGGGGGCGGGGGGCGGGGCGGGCGGCGGAAGTGGCGAAAATCGCGGAACGCTGTCGCGCGGCGCCTCCACAATGCGCACCTGAGTGGCGCAAGTGGCCCTTTGTGGCGTCGGGCGACGCACGGCGACCCCCCGGGCCGCCGCCACCACCGCCCCCCGCCCCCGCCCCCGCCGTCTCCTCCCTGCTGTCCCACAGCGCCGCGCCGCGCCGCGCCGCACTGCTCGCTGCGGCCAGCGCGCGGCTCCAGAGAGCAAAGGGCTGGCTGCTCGCTAGCAGCTTATTCCACTCGCGTCTGCATAATAAAAGCCGCTTGCTTAATTCAGTATTGTTCAATGTATTGTCGGTCATGTTTTTAGAGGATGGAATTAAAGCGCTGATGTTTACACTCGGTAGGCCACATCGTCTCTCATGGTATTGTGGATTGAACAAAAAGCGCATAAACATTACATTTATTCACACGCGAAATTCAATGAAAAACTGAAGACTTTCTACGAATGTTAACATTATTTTTTCATATAATTTCATTTTATCAAACCTTGAATGATATTTAGAGTGAATTTTGCAAATATGTGTATTAAAATACAAAGCAAAACTATCAAATCAAAAATAAAACAAAAAAGATTGAACCTTTCAGATATCAGTAAATAACGTGGCGGCCTAAATATCTGAAATTATAAAACACATCTGGCCCCTAAAATGTTTTATACAGGGAAAAAATGGAAAACGTACAGATAAAAAGAATTATTTGTAATTGTTATTCTTTACTATTAATAAAAACTCACTCGTTTGCTAACAAGAAACACACATTAAAATAACATTAACATCATTAAACGACCTATTATTAATATTATAATAATTTATGTTTTTTTTCTCTTGAGATACACTTCGAGTACTTGGAGAGGTGGCTCAGGGCGTCAGCTAATGTCACTGATATGCCTCGGATCCGGAGGTCCTTGTTTCGAGTTCAAACTGTGGCAGGATTTTCGACACTAGCGAGATAGTTAGGTCGAATTCAGTCGCTGTCTGGACTACAGGAACTATTCTGGATCTTAATAGTTGGCACGCCCGGAATCTCTAATCAATCGATCATTCAACACTTGGAGAACGAATATAAACGCAGTATTTCCTGATTTATGACTTTTGACTAATAATAGTTTTATCAGCTGGTAAGGTTGCAGTAGTGCTTTGGCGGATTGTCCAAATACTTTAAAAACTTTTTATTTTGAATACCAGCGTTCCTTAAGATTAAAATCAATAAGATTGAAAATGTAGATCATTACTCTTCATATTGGTTAATGTTTACTCACAGGGTTTGATTTCTGGCGAAGCGACACGAAACGCCGTTCCGGTACCTCGGGAATTATTATTAACTTATATTCTAAATATAAAACTATTTCTATTAAATTAATAATTAATTTGGGGGTAATTAAACTGTTTACACAGTTTCTTTCCGCAGAATGTACTATGTATTCCAAGAGTAAACTTCCTTGACTACGGTATTGCAAGAAAAAAATGCACGTCAGCATAAAATGAACTGAGCGAAAAATGATAATTTTTTTGCTGATAGATATCTGAGATTGGTTGAAGTTTAAATGAATTGTTACTGGGCATTGGTCACTCACAACATGAGTGAACTAGTCATAAAATTATTTTCTCAAGGTCATGTGATAAACTTTTATCTTCCATACTCCTTATGACTGTCGCGATAGGTGACTCTTGTATGCAACATAATGTAATCGAGATAAAAAAAACTACCCTTGAAATTTTATGCTATCGATTTTATTAATTACTTCAAACTCGATATTATTAATTCGCCTCTCAATAATACTTCACTGATTATTAATTGCTGTCTTCCTTGAGTTAGTTAGTTACTAATCAACTATATAGTTAAACTGAAAGAGTTTAATATTGGAAGTGTATTGCACCAAACAAAGCACTCCCAATCCCAAAAGGTATCATAATTATAACACCCCAAATGTTTGAACACGCCATTCACTATTCTGTGGTTATTTGTAAACCAGACTGGTGCACTTATGTTGAAAAATTGAAGTAATAGTAAAGTATTTAGTAGTGATAAATTAATAATATTTTGTATGTTTGCCACCATGATGCTCTATACGGAACACGGGGAAAAATTAATTTTGTAACATCGTTTTTCGCAATAATAATTCCATAATTATTTAATTTGTAGTGCCAGTTCTTTAAGCAATGAATTACTTTTGTCAACTCTTAGACGAATATAAATCACGCCAATACATCCAGCTCTCTGAAATCAAAGTTCTTCTTTACATTCCCTGCTTGAGAATGGTACATTTCAATTGACAGTAGGTGAAGTTTGCGAAATATTTATATATTTTAGATGTAATAGGGAAAACAGTCATTTCCGAGATTCTTGGTCATTATGATATATCTAGCATAACTGAAAATCGTTCATCTGTGTGAGTTTGGGCACGGTCAGACGTCCTTAATAGCAAAAGTGTAAAGGTTGAGCAAGGTTATAAGATCTAAAACGTTAACAGAGGTGAAAACGGCATAATAAAGTTTTACACAATCAGGGTTGTTGTTTTAATACCTGAAGAGATTATTCACGAAGTACCGCCACTGAGTAGTCACCACTCATCAAGCGTGTTGCGTCGATTTGTTACGGGAGGGGCTAATGATTTAGGCTTTTTATGCACGTTAACCTCTGAAATTGCCTTCTGCCATAAAAACTGCTCTTCTTAAACAACTGCCGTAAAGAAAGGTAGTCATTAATTTACGAGTTAACGATTTTACTCAGTGTTAATCGACATAAGAGTGCTCAGCAATTGACTCAATGTTCATAGTCGTGGTTGAGACATCTTATTTCCGTGCCATGAGAAAACGTAAAAGATTGATTCGCAATGAACTTTATTCATGCCCTCAGTAATGCTAGTTTTAAAATCTTACGTGTGCCTGAAGAACACTTTTATGGTGCCGGTTTAAACACTTGTGTATTTTTTATTTAGTCATAACCAAAATAATTGTTGTATTACTCATTACAGATCAAGAAATCAGTTTCGAATATAATCATTTAAATAGAAGAAACCTTACTTGGAAGTGTTCAGATCCAGCACGTGCTCTAATTACAAAATGAAAATTTCTGGCAGTGATACGTCTTCTCAAGAAGAGTATTAAATAATAATCTCCTCTACGTACTAGGAAAGAAAGATATAATATCACACCGTGCTCCTGATGAGGGGTGTATGTTACGTACAATTACAGTATTTTTTTTATTGAAGTTAGGAAAATGTATTGCGCGCGATCTTTCCTTCCTCTTCCTTGTGATATCCTCTCCCCTTACACACATACACTTACACTAACATACTCTATCACATATTCCGGGAGACCGGTCGAGAACTTAGGGCTTGTCCCCGCTGGTGAGAGAGTCCTGTTTAGGGGTAAATCCTGCTAGCCGACGATAGGTCGGCACCGGATCTCGCCATCCAGCGGGGGAAGACCACCGCCATCTCCCGAGGAAAAAACATGCACTACACAAACGGGACTAATGGTCTAAGCTGTTGACGCGCCCGGAATCCCTCACCAACCAGAAAGCAACAAGAGCCCAAAGCCTGTCGTGTGGTGCCTCGGCGAGCGCCTTTTATTGAACAAGACGCTCCGCGGGCCGGGCGAGCGCGACGCGGGCGCCGCCGCGCGGGCGACAGCGCGCAGCCACCCCCGCGCGGCTGCAGGGAGGCTGCGCCGCTCGCTCGCTCGCTTCATCCCCTCCGCGGTTTCATCCCCTCCACCGGGCCCGCGCCGCCGCCGCCGCCACCCCCGGGCCGCGCCGCACGGCAGCGGGGCGGGGCCTCCCGCCGCCGCCGCCGCCGCCCGCGGCCGCGCGCTCGCGAGGTCGCCCTTCCGTAGGGGGGGCGGGGGGCAGGGTAGGGAGGGAGGGAGGGAGGCGCGGGTCGGCGCGGGGCAGCTCCCGTACGCGCCCGCAGTACTCGCTCAGAGTCGCTCGGTCGCTCGCCGTCCGCCGCTACAGCCCCTCACGAAGCCGACGGTCCATCTCGGGGAGAGGAGGAGGAGGAGGAGGAGGAGGCAGCGGAGGCTGGACGCAGCACCGGCGCCACGGAGCACCTCGCCGGCCGGATGCCAGGTAGGCGCGCGGCCCCGCCTGCACCGCCTACGCCGCCGACGCGAACCCCCAGTGACGTCCCAATGAGCTGCCTCACTCGTGTGCGCTTAGACGTGTCTCAATCTCTTTACATGAATAGCAGTGATTTTCTAGGCTTCAGGAAGGCTAAGGGTGTTATGGTGAAACTGGGAGAATGACCCACGTGTGAAAATAATGTCTCTTTCACATCATCTGATTGTGAGGAATGTGGAATGTGTTGTAGTTATCGATATTACTTGCTCAATTTTAAGCGCTCTTTCCGTCATCGTGTTAGTAGTGTGTGTGTGTGTGACGTTTGGGTTTTATCAGTTTATCGGATCTGGTTATGAGGACGATCAGAGTAAATTAATTTGTATATTATATTTGAATTTGATGATTGAACTCCGTGAAGTGTTCAAATATTGAACGCAATTATTTGGATCACCGTCTGATTAAGAGTGCTGCATGTCTTCTTTAATATTTT
>BLKR01005696.1:0-74327 GCA_011170035.1 Teleogryllus occipitalis | reverse complement strand
TCAACGTTACATTATGGATAAATCGAAATATTATATTCCAGTTGATTTACCAGGTCCTTTGTTGTGAACCATAGGCATCAACTTATTGGACGTTAGCCAAGTTGTATTCGTGGGGTGTACTGCTATCATCAAACTTCTTGGCTTCAGCAAAGATACACCAAAAAAAAGCGTAAATCGACAGAATGGTCTTTTTTGAGAAGAATAGGAGCACACGCTGTCCCTACTATTCGGAACAACATCCAACTTCGATTAAAATTACGTCTTACAAAGAAAGGGGACACACCAGTCTCAAGACATAAAACGTTTTAAGTCAGGATAATACACTGGTATCTCCAACGTCGGCGATATACAAACTATTAATTTCCTATTAAGGAAAACTCTCTAGTAGAAAGTAATCTCATTTTACTTTTTTTATTTTGAAAGCTCATTTTCCATTGCAAATAAAGAAGTGATGCGTGTAATGCGATACTATTGATAATCCATTTGTTTAAATAATTTTACTTTCTTTGTCAGATATTCTGGAGTCGATATCTAGCTTTCGATACCGTCCTTATTACATTTTATAATTATATTGGAACCAAATATGCTGAAAGCAGCGTTCAGGCCTCGGGAGCTAATAACACCTTTTTTTATTTGTGGGTGATTTAACAGGTATCCTTCACTCTGGGCAATAGTACAAGCACCCAGATGGGTCAGGAGCTACGACGAATACAGATATAGAACCAAAATTGACCGTCGGGCTACTTCGGCGTTATGTTTGGTGAGAACAAGGTAACTTTTCGTTGGAAATTCTGCTGCCGGGAGAACGATACACACTTTCTTCAGAACTGTCATTAAATCTAACTTAGATTACTGTATTAATGCTAAATGTACACTCAAAAGGATGTAAAACTGTACATTAAAAAGAGCTTAATCTATATATATATATATATATATATATATATATATATATAGAAAGTCGTGTTAGTATATAAGAAAGTCGTGTTAGTTACACTATTTATAACTCAAGAACGGCTGTACCGATTTGGCTGAAAATTGGTGAGCAGGAAGCTTAGAGCCAGGAGACGGACATAGGATACTGTTTATCCCGTTCGACAACGTTCCTGTGTGAGAACGCACGTTTTTGCACGTTTTCGCGTGATTTCGCATGTTTTTGCGTGATTTCGCACGTTTTCACGTGATTTCGCGGGTTTTCGTATGTTTGGGCGGAACGGAGTTCTCCGTTAAGGCGGAACAGAGTTCGCCGGGTCAGCTAGTATTTATATAGATTGAATTTAATGCTTAACTTAAAATCACTGTAAATCAATGTAGAGGTTCTCCCGTTTCCCCTGCCTCTCATCATTCATCTATTGAATTCATAATCACGAGTCCATCAAAATTATTCATTTATTCGTTCCAGATGAAACCCATAAAGCTTTGACTTTTGGATCCTAATGTACATGTGTACATTAAATTTTAGGTGCGTTAATGATAATTATCTTAATGTATATTTCATTAAAGTAATACAGACATTTCTGACAGTGTAGTTACCTCGGGAGGTGAATGAGGTAAAGCAAAACAGGAAAAGATAACCCCGACTCATAAAAAATCGGAATTAACTAGTACGAAAGAGTCTGTAAAAGTCATTGAGTATCACAGTTCGTTATGAAATTACACAGTCAGAAATCTGTGCATTACTTTAATGTACATTTTCTTCAAAGAAATTATCATGAACAGACTTTAAATTAATGTACACAAACCTCAATGGTCCTATCTGCAATGAATAAATGAACGAGTCTTGATGATGTGCTGATTATGAATATATGACCTTAATGATGATGAGAGATAATTAGAGGCAGGGAAAACAGGAGAATCTGTACATTACATCTGGGCTGATTTCAATTAAATGTAATCACATTTCATACAGTGTAGTAAACAGTTTTTAAACTTAGTGACAGTTTCTAAACTTACGAAAGAATTTACGTTTTTTATGACTCTCATTGATTCATGCATTTCACTGTATCAAAAATTTGCTTAGTTTCTTTTTCCCTTAAAATCTCACGTGTCAATGCACACGACTTAATACAAAAATTTCTAGAGAATGAATTGAGCACGACAAAATTAGGTCTAGGCATTGTTTCATCTGCGTTCCGCGAAAAAAATTAATTACTTAGGCCCATGTTAAATACAGGAAGAAAATGGAAACTAAAATGTTGAAATCTGTTAACTCCAGGATCGATATCAAAATCGAAAGAGATATACCGGCTGGGCAAGTTAGTTCAGAGCCATTATCATTGCAACGACTCTAAATGGGAGATCCTACTGTTTGGCACAGGGGTGCATTTTCGAAACTAGCTACAGAGCTAGATTGAATTCAGCGCTGTCTGAAGACTTCTAACGACCGACTGATCAGATTGGTAGATTTCCATGGTTTCTCTGCACAATAACAGGCGAATACCGGAGGAGTATCCTAACAACGTGGTCATGGACCGCACACGATCTTTCGATCCTCTTCCTTGCTCTATCCTCTCTCTTTACAAACACCCATACGCATTCACATACACTTAGAAGTACTTCATTTCCATATATGTCGATTGATTAGTCTAGAGCTTAGAACTTGTCCCAAACAGGGCGATACCCCGCTGATTGATTGATTGATTGATTGATTTTTTCGTGTTTCCGGGCGGGTCAACTACTTTGGTCATTAGTCCCGTTTGTGTAGTGCATGTTTTTTTCTCGAGATATGGCCGTGATTTTTCCCCCGCTGGATGGCGAGATCCGGCGCCGACCTACCGTCGGCTACTGAGGTTTCCCCCTAACCAGGACTCTCCCACCAGCAGAGCACCGCCCCAGCCAGGACAAGCTCTAAGCTCCCGACCGGTCTCCCGAAATACGTGGTAGTGTAGTGCGTGTTAGTGTAGGTGTGTGTTTTAAGGGGAGAGGATAGGACAAGGAAGAGGAAGGACAGATCGCGCGCGGTCCGTGGCCCGTTTGGTAGGGTACTGCTCCGGCATTCGCCTGGGGTTGATCGGAGAAACCACGGAAAACTACCGATCAGAGCAGCCGGCCGCTAGAATTCTCCTCCAGACAGCAGCTGAATTCGACCTAGCTGAACAGCTAGTGTCGAAAATCCTGCTGCCGTCAGGACTCGAACCTAGGACCTCCCGGTTAGAGGCGCTGCAATGACATCAGTTGATGCACTGAGCTACCGCTACCGGTGGTACCCCGCTGGGGGAGATACATAGAAGCGAGGGAACACCCGCAAGCCGACGTGTAGGTTGGTGTCGGACCTCACTATCGAGCAGGGGAAGGACATCGCCGCCTCCCCAAAAAACAATCCCTTCGCAAACGGGACTAATGACCCCAACAGTGGAGGTGCCCGGAAACATAAGTCAATCAATTAATCAATCAGTCGACGGAGGTATCAATATCGAATGCCTGGACACATGGAAATTGATACGTGATGTAGATACATCGGAAAATGTGCAGCATTCTGCAACACTACCCCGCATATCAGGGTGCGAATTGTCGGGGGATGCCGAGGTCTTTACCCCTCTGGCAAGTCGAATGCCCCAGCTGGAAAAGTATTAATTAGCCCCTTCCAGGAATTCAATTAATCCACTTTTACGTAGTTGCCTCAGTTACGACTTTCACATTTCGAAATATCCAAAATAATGAATCGAAATCTACGAAAATGACGAACGAAACTTTCCGAGAGTATTCTTAGAATTTATTCAGATTACTGTACGTAAGCTTCTGTGAGCTTCATTTCACTCGTCAAATCGACAATATGTCCCTCTACTCCACCCCCGCCTTATAGAAATTTGCCATTACCCCCCCTCTCATCCACAACCCCCATCTCCACCCCCGCCGCACCGGTAGCGGTAGCTCAGTGCATCAACTGATGTCACTGCAGCGCCTCTAACCGGGAGGTCCTAGGTTCCCTCTCCCCTCAGTGGCAGGGTTTTCGACACTAGCTTTTCAGCTAAGTCGAATTCAGCTGCTTTCTGGAGGAGAATTCTAGCGGCCGGCTGCTCTGATCGGTAGTTTTCCGTGGTTTCTCCGATCAACACCAGGTGAATGCCGGAGCAGTACCCTACCAAACGGGCCACGGAGCGCGCGCGCGATCTGTCCTTCCTCTTCCTTGTCCTATCCTTTCCTCTTACACACACACTTACACTAACATGCACGACACTACCACATATTCCGGGAGGCCGGTCGGGAGCTTAGAGCTTGTCCCGACTGGGGCGGTGCCCCGTTGGTGGGAGAGTCCTGGTTAGGGGGAATCCCCACTAGCCGACGGTAGGTCGGCGCCGGATCTCGCCATCCAGCGCGGGAAAATCACCGCCATCTCCCAAGAAATAACATGCACTACACTCACGGGACTAATGACCTAAGCAGTTGACGCGCCCGGAAACACGAAAAAATCAATCAATCAATCAATCCACCCCCGCCGCGCGCTGTGGTCGCAGGCAGCAACCTGCAGCTGCTGTCGGTGAGCGCGGCGACGCAGCTGCGCTCGCTCGACCTGGGCGACAACGACATCGCGCAGCTGCTGGCGGTGCTGGAGGCGCTGCGCGGGCTGCGCCACCTGCTGGCGTTGCGCCTGCACGGCAACCCGTGCTCGGTGGGTGCTGCGCCCTGGCGACCGTCTCCGCAACCCGCACCGCACCGCGCCACGCCGCGCCGCCGCGCGCCGCGTCGCTCTCGCGTAGCGTTCTCGCGGTCTTTCGTAACGGCTTCGCGATGATCACGGTCACCAAGGCGGGAATAGGGATGCGACATCACCAGAACACCATCGATGTTACTAAACATCGATGTTGTGCTGGTGATGTCGCATCCCTAGGGATGTTTCTAAACATCGATGTTGTGCTGGTGATGTCGCATCCCTAGGGATGTTTCTAAACATCGATGTGCTGGTAATGTAGCATTCCTGACGATGTTTCTAAATACCGATGTTGTGCTGGTGATGTCGCATCTCTATCGATGTTTCTCAACATCGATGTTGTGCTGGTGATGTCGCATTCCTATCAGTTTCTAAACATCGATGCCGATGCTCAAAATTGAAATATCCATGTAAAGCCATCGATGTTCTTCAAACTGGATTAGTAACCACTCAAAATAAGAGGGGATTTAATATGAAAGTGCTCTGATTTATTAATATTTTTAATTGAGATTTAACTGGCGAAACGCAGAAAAAAACCATCAGGGAAATTAACAATAGTGAATTACCTAATTCGATAATTCAAAAACAATCTAGGCTTCTTTGTAGACGAAAGTTCGATTTTATTTATTTTTCACTTTTGGTTACTTCCCTCTGAAGAATATTCAATTTGTGGATACCTGAAAATTGCTTTAGACGTTTGTTATGTTGAATTTTTTCGTTTTACTAATATCAACCACGTCAGTTTTAAAAACATCAAACACAAAACATCGATGTTGAAAAATCATTGGCGTATACAATCGATGTTACATAAATGATTATAAATAGGAAACGGATTTCCATGTAATTAAATGTTTTACAGGAACTAGATACATGGATTCAATATTTGTTTTTAGTTTACAAGACATTCTGAATGAATTGGAACTATTTTTATTTTACTAATTATAAATATATCATTCCTATTCTAAATATACAATAATTACATATTAATTATTTTTAAACGATATCGATGTTTTCAAAGCATCGACATCAATATCACATCCCTAGTGGGGAACAGAATTGTAGCGCTTAAAAATTAAATGTTGGTATCCCTAGAACTTATTCCCATATGAATCTGCAATGAATCATTAATAATAATATTGTTCGTTAAAGAAACAAAAGAACGTGACTACTAGAGACATTGCTAAACGAGGCCACGAATAACTGAGATGCTACGGTGCACTCGTAAAAATACGCTTATAAACTCACCAGTATTTGGGAAAACATCCGTTGGACTTCTAAACTTCCTACATTTCACTCATTGTTTTTATAACGAAAGTGGTGAAAAAGTAGAATACATACATTTTGTCACGATGCAAGAAGGCTCAAACGGAACATATTAGTTTTGATAGAAATATTGACAAGAAGACGTAATCAAATTCACGCTTTGCGATACGCATAAAATATATTTGCGATGAAATATTATTTAATTTAATATTGTTGTGTTATAGTGTTAATCACAACCCAACAACGGAAAAAAGCCTCTCTTAGCAGCTGACGGCCGTTAAGAATTTTTCAGTCCCCCACCCGTAAAGAATAATCGAAATGAAGGAATGGTAGCTAAACATGAAAGATAAGTACACCTTCTCCAAGAAAAGGTATTGCTTAGTTATGTTCTTTTTTCTGATCAGAGGGCTTGTTTTATGACAAATATAGAATGATACCCTGCCAAAATCACAAATAACGGACTTGATTGAAGCCTTGGTTTACAGACTACAACTGCGACAGATATTTGCTCCATGTTATATCCTTGAATCAACTAATTAATAAAGTAAGTTCGCATCCTAGGCAGTTGATGTTAAAATATACCTCGGACATTAAAATAATTAAAATGGAACATGATGTTGGGTTTAGATTTTAGTTGCTGTTGAAGTAAATACTCTTATTGTTCTAGGCTGGCTCTTTGCAACAGAACCGCACCCTGCGAATAATTCAAAACATAAAGCAGTACATCAAATCTTTTTTGTTCAAGAACTTATTTATAAAACACAATATTGACGTGTACCGCTAATCGAAATCCCGTCATTTCAATTTGGCGGAAGCACAGTCGCGACGGGCGCTTTGTGGAATGAAAAACAATAAATAATCAATTTTATAGTAAATTACATCTTCCAGAAGTCTGATGAGAATCCCAGTTGACATGCAACGCGTAGAAATTGAGATATTTACGAAAAACATTTTTGTATTTTTTAACCTTCATTATCTTGAAAGCTGTTAGATGTAAAAAAAAATTTAGAACCAATTTTGTGGAAACTTTTACTCTTTTCAAATCTTATAAGAAGTTTATTCAACATAAAATGTACAGGAAACGGTATATTTGCAAAACCAAGAAGATTTTTCGTAACATTTGACCTCTTAATATTTTGTAACTCTTACATTACATCACCAAACTTTTCACTCCTTTTATTAAAGGCAAAGGTTTCAGCAAAAATCAGGTAAGGAACATTTTTCTCCTGATATAGCTTATTTGTGTAATTTTGTGCAGTTTGTTTGCTCAAATAAAATATATTTCAATTATACAAATGGTGTAGTTACTATTTTCATTAAAACATCTGAAAGTTTGAAAATTGCAAAATTTCGTATTTATTTCGGAACCTGCCCAACTCCGATGTTAAAGTCTCCGATATTTCTTTTTCTATGCAATTGATTCATCAATTTTATATCATTAATTGATCACGCACTTAAAAAATATTAATAGTTGTAGAGAAAAAACACTAAAAGGAGGAGAAGTTTCGGAATGTCGCGCATTCCCACTAATTGCTAGTTGTAGTAGTAGTAAAGCCGGGGGTTATGAGATGTTATTTTGTTAACAACGCTATAAAATAAAATCTGCAGCTCATTTACCGGTGCAAATAAGTTTTCTATTACTCGGGAGCGAATGTTTCTAGTTCGCAAATGTTGCTAACCATGTTTTGCAGATACCGTTGTTTATCATTCAACTATATATAGTAAAAAGTAAGAGTGTTTAGAGCCCAAGGAAACCAACACAGATTGTAGGTCTCCCTCATTTCTTCTATTCAGTTTTTTCTGTCTTTTGACGATAAATCAGCCAAAACAAATAAAATAATTTTTAGAACATTACGTTCTAATCATTCTACTAAATGTAAATGTTTTGATAAATAGTTTGTGCGCATCTACATTTCAATTGGACGATGAAAGAACTTTTATTGCTTTGCGTAACGTAACCCATTTTGGCGGTTTTTGCGGGTATGTGGACTCAATGGTCAACGTTACGTTAGGAGTAGATCAGACTTATCTTGGGAAAAAAAGTCCTGATCTCCGATACGCGAATTTGATGGGTCGTAATGTCTGATACAGAAAAACATAGTAATTCAGTTGTTAAGTTTATTAAACATATAAACTTATATTTCCACAGAGACAACTTTGTCCGGGGTTCGGTCATGCCTTACGATGGATTCAAATTTAGTACCTCGCTTGCAGGCTACCACAGTCTCTTGTAAGACCGAAGCACAATTATTTCACAATAAATAAATAACAGGAATAACATTATTTTTTCTAAGTAATAAAACAATAATATATTATTATAATAATTAATATTATGCTTTCTACTTTTTATTCATTGATTCACACAGTACAGCAACGAATTTCTCATAGATGACTATCACGTGGTACTTGAAAGGAATCGAAAAGAAAATTACCAAATTAACTATTCTTATCACGTTTCTAGGTGTCTCGCGATTGCTGGAATGACAAAAATAAACAATACGCAACGAAGAATAAAATGGAATCAGATAAACTCGCGATTATTGTAATCCTGGCGATAATCTTTCTCAAGACACGGATGTAGCAATTTTGTTTTCCCATTAAGTACAATTCCACGACAACTGTATACCCTTTTTCACTGAAAATAGGTTAAGAGGTGAAAAAATAAGAAAGACACAATGACAGAGGAGAGTTTACTCACTCCTCGCCGAACTCGCTAATATTCTTATTTTCATTTTTTCATTGAAATTTATTCTACCTTCACAAATGTTTTTTATTCAAAGAAATACAAAATAAAAAAATCATAAAGTACTTTCAAAACTTAGACAGTTTAAAATTTAAATCTGTGATTCTTATGAATACAGAGCCAGAAAAAGTTACTCGTATGTTTGAGCGGGTGTAGCAGTTTTCGCACCACGAATATAATTGTTTATTCTTTAATTAACCCCAAAATCAACATATTCCTACTTGCGCTTCCTCTGGGAAGTTGAGTTGTTTCTAGTAAACTACTCGTATTATAACAGTCAAAGATGAAAGCAACCAGTCAATGGGATAAATTACAAACTATTTTAATGTACTCTCCTACGAGCAACGAATCAAACAACTTAATAAGGATTTTCATGGAATTGAATTTGGTACAGATCGCATAAAATTAAAACGTCAATGCAGGAAACTTGTTCGTTTGCTCATGAAGCAAATGTCAACTTCATTACATTTAATTTTTTGTTTTAAAACTTGTTATTTCTATTAAAAATACCTGGAATAAGCTGAGTTGGAGTGGAAATTTCCTTTCAAGTTCCAAATTTCCTCTCATTAAATCGTTGGACTGATATCCAACTCTTACACACAACGCGTAAACAAACAGCACCTTGAAAAGTTTATACTAATTGGAATGTCGTGAGTGACTTGCCAGCTAATTAGTAGTAAAGTATTGTAAATGACATTAGACGTAACTTCTCTCAGGCATGTTTGCAGTTGATATACTGATAGTGAGATCCTTTTCATCTACAACTTTCGAATCCGATCCCTGAATATCCTTATCTCGCATTTATGTGGAGGAGTTTTATTGTATCGATTGTAGATTTGTAAAGAGGTGCGCTATAGATAATTCGCATAATTACAAAACTCCGTGGAACTAATGTTCAATTTTGGTTTTGTAATGCACTTTGAACGAAACGGACACATGTATACATTTTTAAAATATATGTTTATGAAAACAATTAAGGCTCCACTTCTGTCGAATTCATCCGGATTAAAGGAGTTAGTTGAATATAAAAATCTACTCAAGGTTGCTACCTAAGGAGAAGATCTAGGGACTGTCGGCAACATCGTGTAGAGTTCCATAGACTTCACCAGTTTTGGTGTTCGTACCACTTGGGGCATGTGTTTGAAACTTCGAGGGTGATATAGAGCTAGTGGAGGTAACTACGCACCTTGTCGTGTCTTTTCAAATATTCGATCTTTACTAGAATTGGACAAAATGATACGATATGATCAATGGTTTCTACTTGTTCCTGGAAGCATTTATCATCTTGGGAAATTTTGAGAACTGCTTTATCATAATGTCGTGTTATCATAATGAGCCGCTATTAAAACTGCTTCCAATTCTGTTTTCATTCTTCTCCTTTTAAGCCACATAAATGATTTATGTTTATTGATCTGCACCTTGTCCATTCTTTTTAGACACTCTCCTTGAAGAGGTTTGTCTCTCCGCGATTTTTAAAACCTTTTTTGTGTCTCACATTTCGTGTTTAGTACCATAAGTTCAGTGTCTGTGTTATTCTGCGAGTCTTGCATAGTTTTCTTCGCAATGCTTCTTGATACACTAACAATGGCTCTATTTCCCATTCTTCGGTCGGATTTCATGTCTCATTAGTGGGTCGTCTTGATAACTGACTTCATACTTTCCCATCCCCATTATAGCATTGTGCCAGAAGGTTTCATTTTGTTTCATGAGACCTCTTCCTCTTTCCTTATGTGACACACAATGTCTATGTACATCCGCTCGAGGGTGGGACATTATTATTATTGTTATTATTATTACAGATAGATGGCTCGTTTCAGGTACTTTTGGACCATGTAGGATCAAGCTTACGTGGACACCAGGAATTATGACTTTTATATTTTATATATTATCAGCTCAACGTTTCGCACATTTAGCATGTGCCTTTTCAAGAGCAATATAGTTATTAATCAAAAGATTGACAATAGCATAAACAATACATTTGTACTTGGTAAAAACAAAGGAATACAAAAATATTAAAATCCATGTATACAATTTGGTGCTTATACCAGTGTTCAACATACAACTCATTATAACTCATTTTCTTTCAATAACAAATGTTATCTAAAACACATTGGATTGGCAAAGGGATCTCCAGTCTCTGCTATGCTTGCCAACCTAATTATGGAACAAACAGAAGTCTTGAGCTTCTTCTAAATTCACTTCCATGTCTTATTTTATTACAGATACATGGGTGACCTGATTACATGTTTGCATCATCTAATGTCGACACTTCAGTCGACATACATAATAAATTTCACCCCAGATTAATCTTTATCACAGAATTACAAATCCGCAATAAGTAAATTAGCCTTCTAAATCTTAAAATAATAGTTAAACAAAATAAAATTATAACTTACTGGTATCAAAAACCAACCAGGAAGAGTTTTAAATTATCTGTCTAAGTATTCCAAAACTCGAAAAGTGGCCATGGTATACAATCTTGTGAATCTACTTAATTTGGCTAATCCTGAATTTCATGACTAAAATTTAATGATAGTCAAAAAATCAAAAATCAAAATTGGATTTTAATATTTTTGTATTCTTTGTTTTTATTACGTAAAATGTATTGTTTATGCTATTGTCAACCGTTTGATCAATACCTGTATTGTTTCAATTCCTGTTATTCACGTACTACATGGTCCAAAACTACTTGAAACGAGCCATCTATCTGCAATATCAGACTAGGATCAATACAATGGAAGAAATACAAATCTTCAATTATTATTATTATTAATATTATTATTATTATTATTATTATTATACATTGTTTTTCTCGGTATTCACCGGATTTTTATTTGACTTTGTGTCGGGTTAATAACCAAGACACAGGTCAATTTATGTTTCGTCGCAATTTAGGAATTTTCGAACAATCCTGCATGTGTTTAAGATGATCGATTTTTGCATAATTTTATAGGTATATTTTGGTATTTGAATAAGTTCCAGATTTTTATGAATGTTATTTGGTATAACTCCTGTACACGAAATGACCAGAGGAACAATATGAACTTTTTGGAGATGCCATAGTGCCTTGACTTCAGCTGCTGGTTCTGTATATTTTGTTATTTTCTCTGCATGTGCTGTTTGAAGATTAGCTGTTTGTGGAACAGTTATGTCAATCAGGAAGCCAATCTTTTGCTGTTTATCTACAAAAGTTATGTCTGGTCTATTATGGTGAATAGTTTTATCTGTAATAATTTATCTGTCATAGTACAACTTAAAGTTTGAATTTTCAAGTACAGTATCGGGAACATATTTGTAATATGGGCAGGTCATTTCTTGTAGGTTGGATTTCGCTGCCAGTTTCTGGTGAATAATATTTGCAACTTGATTATGCCTATAGATGTAATCTGTATGGGCCATTAATTTGCACCCTGATGTGATGTGCTGTATGCTCTCAACTGTTGTATGGCATTTTCTACATTTGTCATCTATTGTTTGTTTGAGGATATGCTTCCTGTAACTTTTAGTGTTGATCACTTGATCCTGTATAGCGATCATGAACCCTTCTGTTTCGCCAAACAGATTACCGTATTTTAGCCAAGTGTTTGAGGCTTTTGAGTCTACATGAGGTTGCTTGAGATCCTTTGCATGGCGTCCATGGAGTTCCTTTCTTGACCACCTATTTTGCAGTTATTATTATTATTATTATTATTATTATTATTATTATTATTATTATTATTATTATTATTATTATTGCGAGTATTATTACTGCACCGTATGCATAATTAACCCATTACCCCGGGCTGCCCGAGACTACTTATTAAGCAGCCTCGCCCTCCCCACACACTGGGCCCGTCTCCCCCGCACGCCCTATTCGTCATGGCCGTCCTGCCCAAATCTCCCGACCCGCCATTCCAGTCCCTTCCTCTCTATTCCCCTCCCACTCATCAAGCCCTGTGGGCTTGTTCTGCTCTTTCCTCGGCGCTTATTCCTTTCGCTCGGTTGCACTTTTTCGCTCCGCCTCCTCCTTTCACTGCTACCACTCCTCTCGCTCATTTCGCTTATTCTGCTCCTTGCTCTCCTTCCTTTCCCCCGACTCCTTTCGCCGTATTCGCTCCGTTCACTTCTCTCGTTTCCGTCTGCTCAGTGTCGTAGAAAAAGTACTGTATGAAACTCGTGTATTAATACTCATCATTACATCATCGTTTTATAATGTACTATTGGGCGACGTTAGATGACAGCTGGCCAGAGAATGGAGCAAGACCTTCCGTCCGCTCCATCCGGTTCCGCCTCGCGTCACCCGGCAACGGCCAGCAACAATGCCACCAAAGTGTAATAGGGAATTTCATTTAAACAAATATTGTAAAAAGGCACATTTGGGGGTAATATTTTGAATTGCAACTTCCCTATTTTTTAATCTTGGTCTCTCAAAAGAATTCGTGCCGAATTTGGGAGCAATCATTCCAGTAGTTCGTAAGTTTTTGTGGCACAAACATACAAATCCTCACTTTTATAATATAATCTACATTGACTGCACTTCTTAATTAAAATTAATATTGATGAAAAATGTTAAATGAATTTGTGAAAAAAAATTCTCAGTTGGAGTTTAAGACGAGCTCTTGTAATGCACGTACATTCACGATTACCTACAGAGCCGTTGTTTCTATGAAAGAAATGAGTATTGTAAACATCAAGTGCTCAGTGACACACACAGTTTAATTTTGTTTAATAGCTCGAAAATCACAGTTTCAGAATCACATCGACACACACAAGTTAATTTTGTTTAAAAGCTCGAAAATTCTATTTTCCTTGATTTTTCAAATTTTAAATATACTGAGAGTGGGACAACAAAACAATTTCAACTTCGCAAAAAGGAAGACCATTCTAGTCTCTGATGCTCTAATCACTGATGGCATCAGTAAACGAATGGCCTAGACAGATGCCACGTTGGGTAGAAAAAGTTCGAAAGTATTTAAGAGCAGGGGTCCACTACCGCTCTAGTTGAGACTTGACCCAAGCCTGGAGTGGCGACTACACTCCCCTCTTCCTTAACTACATAATAACGTAATGACGCAAACGCATTGTCTCCTCCCTCGTAGTTCTGTAAACGGCCGCTTCGCTCCACCAGGTCGCGTGATGCTCGCCGAACACGTGGCGAACGAACTTGGCCGTCAAGTTCATTATCACCTACGGCCAAGGCCGTCACACCTCCCGAAGTACATGGGACCGGAAAGGCAAGGGGCGGCCATACGTGGCATAGTTAACACGACAGAATTTGGTAGACATATTTCCTTTCAAAATTCAATATAATATTTAAACAAATTGAAACTCAAAATGTAGATTGGTTTCTTTCAATAAAATAAGTAATTATTATAACTATTATTATATTTATTACTCTTCATGTTTCAAATACATTATGACAGTAAATAACACACCTAAAATATGATAATACTACAGATAAAATAATTCCAACAAATCAGCAAGACATTCCACAGGATTATACAACGTACTGGAAAACATTCTACAACCTACCCTACCCACTCCTCAGTACGTCACATACAGTTTTAACTGTTTTGGTCTTACACTAATAAAAGCATTTCGGGTGGAAGGGCCATATCTACTGTATATACTTTCCCACGAAGGATAGCGGCTTTTAGTCCCACCTTCTGCGTATGTTTACGTGTACAAAGTAATCAACTACTATTAACAATCACAGTAGGAGAACTTTACAATGACACTTCAAGTCGCAAAGCTTCAAGCTCTAATGTTACGCATAGCCATAAAGTTTGCTGAGCGCTAAAAACTTAACTGCACATTTTATGTCACTTTTTTCTCCCACTAAGCGTCATAATCGTTTTACTGTGCTGCTTGTGAGAGACATTTTTCCCCATTACCCCTACGGCAGTTTCTAATGTTTAGTAAGCTAACAATTGAACGGAACTTGTCGCTTTCCAGTCTCTGCGATGTTAACAAATATTCTCGCTTCTCTTTCTTCTCATATAGAAATTTCATTCCGAATTTTCTTTGTCTCCAAATTGCTTTTTCGAATATTACAGAACGTTTAAGTCGTATCCTTTTCAAGGATACAAAAATTGAATGTTATATTTATTTGATGTATGTGTTTATTACAAGATTATTTTGTTGTGTTTGAAATGTGTTTTAACGAGAATGTTTCACTTATCTACAAGTTATATTCTACGTATTATCATTGGGGGGATACTTTTAATAAGTTGAATACTATACAGGTAGACCCCGACTTCCAAAATATACAGGCAAACAACCTCCAAGTTATACGTTGAGAAGAATTACTACTTTATGATGCGTTCCTCCGAATACAGTGTGAGTGGAAATACAAAGTTAATTTACTTAAATTAATTGTGAAAATAAGTTAATAATACTACATTAAATTCCCACAATGAGAATAACTTCATTGACTACTTTTGGTATGAAGGTGAGAAAGAGATTGTGGATCTTCCTGGAGAATCATCCTTCCTCTTCTTCTTCTTCGTCTTCTTCTTCTTCTTCTTCTTCTTCTTCTTCTTCTTCTTCACGATTGTATGGTGAATCGACTACTTTGCTAGTGGGTGATTTGGACATATTATTTCCAAACAATGTTTGCAGCTTTGTCAAATATGTCTTCGATTTAATTTTCAGTGAAGTGATGGCTGCGGTCGTATCTCCAACTTCTCAAAGTCTAACACTCGTAAATGGCCATGCGAGTGCCAGTTACTGCGTAAAAGTAACTGTAAAAGTAAAACTGAGCATTCATAATGTAATGAGAGGAAGAGAGCTAGGCCCGTGTCATAACAAGTGCAAAATACTAACAAGTTTAATATATTAGAAAAGGATAAGAATAGGAAGTTCTTAAATGTATTCCTTCCTCATTCATTTCTCCGATTTGGAAAGGGACGTCGTGGTATGTAACGTTTATTCCAAAATAATCTATATATTTAAAAAAAATAAGGTATTCTGCCATGGCTTCGTTTAGAGCTTCTACTGAACCGATTGTAGTATTTTTTCCTTTAAATGAAAGAACGTGATCTCTAGATGTGTTGTCAGATATTGTTAGTGTTGATTCACCAACATTTACGGTGAAAATTAATTAATTAAATCATTCTTTAATAGCACGCTTATCAATAGTCAATTGTTTTCTTCCAAAGCTGCTTCATGGTGGCGCTGCTTGATGTTTTGTTTTGATTGTTGAGATTTGTTTACAATTCGTCAAGGTTTTGTTTCAGTGTAATAATTGAATTGTGGCGTTGATAGTTGGCATGTATTTGCTTTTGTGGTGTATTTTGTAGAGAACATTCGGACAGTGGGTTTTGCTCGGCTGTACTTAAGCAGTGAAGTTGTACACAGGTTATGTCGATCGTTGCCCACGCGCCCCAAAAGACGCAAACGTACATTAAGTGGACGAAGGGAAAGAGGAAGTCAGCGTAGAAGTCGTGTTAGTGAGGTCATTTCGTTCTCTATTGGGTCGGTGTCTATGAAATGTCAGTTTTGTTCTGCTTTGCACTTCCCATGTGAGAGAAATTCTGCAAACAAGTTTACTCTGTGTTGCTTAAATGGGAAAATTAGTTTACCTTCGAGCAATATGCCAGAAGAAATCAAAATTGTTTATAGATGATGACACATCAAAAAACTTTAGAAATAATATTCGTCAGTATAATAGTGCTCTTTCTTTTGTGTCATTTGGTGCCGATATTGCATTGCCACCTGGTCATGGGCCATACATGTTCAAAATTTTGGAAACTCTACATTACAAAATATCTTCGTTATACCCTGAAGATCCAAACAACGCAACATATTGTGAACATTATTTTACATTTATCTCAGATCTCACCGTCAAATTTTGACGGGTTCTCACTAGTAAGCATTAACAACTACATGAAATGGCACTCGCTTTCCACTTGATTGATTGACAGCAAAGAATTTCAGTGATTCTGGGCACGTCAACTGTTAAGGTCATTACTCCCATACGTGTAGTGCATGTTTTGCTGCGGTAGCTGTGGTCTTCCCCCGCTCAATAGTGAGAACCGGCGCCGACCTGACGGGTTTTCCCCAACCAGGTATCTCCCACCAGCGGGGCACCGCCCCAGCCGGGACAAACTATAAGCTCCCAACCGGTCTCCCGGCATGTGTGGTAGTGTAGTGCATGGGTGTGTAAGTAAGGGGCGAGGATAGGACAGGGAAGAGAAAAGAGAGATTGCGCACGGCCCGTGGCCCGTTTGTTAGGGTACTGTTCCGGCATTCGCCTGGTGTTGATCGGAGAAACCACGGAAAACTACCGATCAGAGCAGCCGGCCGCTACAATTCTTCTCCAGGCAGCGGTTGAATTCCACCTGGTTATCTGGCTAGAGTCTAAAATCCTGCCACCGTCGGGACTCGAACCTGGTACTGCCGGGACATCAGTTGATGCCCTGAGCCACTGTCCCACGTGTTCTTGCCCGGCGACGTGCACGCGGCGAGGCGGCGGAAGAGGGTGACGGCGCAGATGAGCGGTCGAGGCCGCAGGGCGCGGCGAGGGTGAAGCCCGCCGTGGGGTCGCCGGGCCGCGCGTAATGACGTTAGCAGACCGGGCGCAGACAGACGCGAATCGCAGTCAATTAGAGTTATGGCCATTATTATCAACGCCGCCTGGGACTCTGCGCCAGCAACGCGGCCATACGACCACCGCCCACTCGCCCACCCGCGGGCAGCGAGGCAGAAACCGCTGTCCGGGTTGGTTAAGGGGCGGATTTGCTGGCGGACATCACACACTATGTATAATTTGCGTCATCTATTGCATGCGAAAAATCAAAAATCTGAGGTTTTTGTTGCTAAGAAAGTTGAGATTAGTTAAAGGATGATGTACATGCAAATCTCTTTCATTCCACATCTAAAATTATTATCAAGAAATTATTATTATTATTATTATTATTATTATTATTATTATTATTATTATTATTTAAGTTCATTAAATACCCCTTCGGGCAATGACCTACTGAGTGACAATGATAGCTTCAGAATAAATATCAAATCAGCTACTTTTCGTCTTATACAAATACTTTATTCATCTTAGCAATATGTAGTATACATATAACAGTGTCATTTAGTTGCAAGTTCATTAGTTTGGAACAACTGATAATACAATGTAGACCAGCAATAGGTTTATGGCAAGTAGCCAAACACAATAGTTCATTTAGATAGTGATCGTTTATTTGTCTGCAAAGAAGAAAATGAAACCCATGACGAAATTTTTGGTCTTATGAGTTGGCAGTATCAAACGTATACTCAAAATTCTTTAAATTTACATTAGCTATAAGTACTTACAAAAAGAACTTTTACAATGCCACTTTAGTAAATAAAGATAATGCAAGCATACAACATTATGTTCAGTGTTGGTTTAATGGAATTTAAGTCTCCCCATTTCGTAACCAGTCATCTTTAAATTCCCGTTAATTTACATAAAGGCATTTAGTCATGTTTCAGAAACAGTTCTTCCAAAACACCAGAAAACAATTTTGGTGAAATGTAATCCCCTGTTTACTTTTCTTGATATTCTAAATTTATTTCCCAGTTTATGTTTTCACATTCACTTCACTTCGAACTTACTATTCAGTAGTATCACTTATAAAACTTTCGCTTTTTCCTTCCACCTTAACCAGCCGTATCCACTGTGTTCCTGTTAGATAATATATTTCGCTGCACTTTCATGTCTTTTGTCTTCCCACGCTCCTTTTACCGAGATGTGGATCCCACGATTCGGTAACATGGGCCCATCTAGTTGACTCCATCATTGCGAGGAATGCTCTCCATTTCCATTTCAATTTCTTCGACATTAATTAAACATCGATTATTTCGATCATTTTTTATTGTTTCTTGTATCATTTTCCGTACGAATTTATGTAGAATTTTTCTTTACATCCTGCTTTGATGGGAAGCTTTTTGCTTGTCAGTGCCCAAGTTTGAGCTCCGTATAGCAATTATAGTAAAACAACTGTAAAACCAAACAAATGTAGAACCATTCTTTATTTCATTTTTAAATATGATAACGAATCTCGTAATTTCCACCTCTACTTTCAAAAATACAAATTATTATTAAGAAAAGTCATAAGGCAGGCTAAAATCATGAAAATGATGAGGATATTTTCAACCCAAATAATAAAACAAAAGCATGTGAAATATAGTAAAAAATACGACCAGATTACCAGAAGCTTTGTAAATAATGTTGTTTTAAGATGTGATAGAGAAATGAACGATCCGGCAACAGTGGCTAGTCTCTTCAATCAATTGTTTTCAAGAATTTCGGTTGATATAATGAAGGATCTAAAGCCACAAAATTTAACAACAGACGTTTTCCAAAAAGTTTTCGTCATGATGAACGTTTCTGGAACTTCTTCCTAAGAAATTCTCGAAAGAATGATAAACCAAAAAGTAAATATTCGGCTGGTTTGGACCAGTTTGTTTGTTAAAGACTTGTGCGCCAATCATTATACACCCGTTAACATATTTCATGCATCTTCACGTACAGGAATATTTCCAGATATTTCCAGGTTTTATTCTTCTATGATATTCTTAAATTTATGTTTCAATTCTATTAAGAGACGGAAATTGAGAAACTGTGAAAAAATGTCTTTCAAGCGTCAATAGATAGCGGTTGGGAATAAGGTGGAACCATACCGAAAACCTAGCATTGACTATAGGTATTATAAAACTGATTAGTACGACAATGACTCTGCTGTTCTGTAGCACCACTGGTTTTAGTTTGTCTACAAGTACGTTCGGAGTAAAGTTCCCAAAGTTATGATATGCGAAGTCAATTCTTCTTTTTGATTTCTTCGTCTGACCTGTTTTGGAATCAGACCGTCTGTGAACAAATTTATTCACATATGAAATGTTCCGTCATTCACAATATTACTTATACCTTTTCATGATCCTTCCTCAACATACTTTTACTAGCATTTACGATTAGATCCGCTATTTTGCAGTAGTTGCACAAAGTCTCTCATCATTGCGAACCATCGAAGCTGGTTTGGAAAATAAATTTTTTATGAGTTTTCTTCAAACAAAACGTAGTTATAACAGTTTCCTTCTGTTGACGATAATCTCAAATACGAGTCAATCAAAAATAACAAAATACAAATACCAATTTAAATACCGAAACAGTTCTTCCAAAACACCAGAAACAATTTTGGTGAAATGTAATCCCCTGTTTACTTTTCTTGATATTCTAAATTTATTTCACAGTTTGTTTTAATTTTGGCTCAGTTATTTTTGCACAATTTTTTTAGAATTTTAGTGTACTCGAATTTAATTCAGTAATGTTAAAGTTCTTGAAAGACATAACAGTGCCCAACTGCATGACAAATCTTACTGTCTTCGATGAGTTATGTAACTTTTGAATGAACCTCTCTTTTCTTTTATTTGGTTGATGAATTGTAGGTGGTGTATTTTCGAAAATCCTGACAAATATATAGCTTGCTCTACTGCTTGATGTAAAAAATTGCGACAATTCTTCTGAGTAGAATGTTTGAAAAGAAGTCTAACATGTTTGAGAATAAACTAAAATATGTGTTCAAATGGTATCTGGAGCGTTGTTTATGTAAAAGTTTAATAAAGCAAACTCTTTAGCAGTGAGTAGATGTTTCTTCTTCGTAGATAATACTACTAAATATTTTCATTGATTTCTTAATTCTTTGACCCCTAACAACGAAGCTTTAAAAAAATCTGGAAAATAGTTACGAAGTAGCGTGCCCTCTATCATCCAGGTGAAGGTTAGATCAGCGTTAGACTTAGAATTAGAAGAGATTCCTGGTGAAGATGGTATTTTAATCAAAATGTTCTGTCTGAACGTGAAAGAATTAACAAATCTAGAATACTATAATACTCTCTAGAAAAGAATAGCAGTTGCAATAGTTACTGAAAGAAGTCAGCTGCTAATGAGTATTTCCCTATTTGTCCTCTTAGAAAGTTAATTAGCGTTCTGTTACTCCCATTTAACAAGGGATTGTTAATGCATTGCTGTCCATTTTGGTGTTCCTCAATTGCCCACAGCTCTTGATCGCAAGCATATTTTTATTCCTTAATATATTCATTTATTTAAAAACCAGAAATGATTACAAAACTAATTAGTGGTGCTACAGAATGGCACAGAGTTTATTTTAGTACTCGTACTACTTGGTTTCCTCACATCTGCAGTCAGGGCTGGCTATCTTTGAGTTTTGTCCCAACCTCTTCTCAATTGCAATCTATTGGCGCTTGAAAGTTATTTTTTCACGTTTGTTCAATTTGTCGAATCTTCGATCACAGAACTGAAATATGAATTTAAGAGTATTATAAATGAGAAGAATGTGGTGTTATATGTATATTTTCACTGAAAAATTTGATGCAGTTTAAAAAACCAAAATGCCGTTTGAGCGTATCTGAAAATGCGCGTTTTGATGCTCATTTTCACCCAATACTTTCGAGTTTTCGAGAAACTTCATAAAAGAATATTTGAAGCCATTCTACTTACAATGCAGTCCTATATAAGAAATACCTGTACTGTAAATATTTATGATGTCATAAATAAAAAAATACACTTGTGTAATTTTCGAAATAAAAGAATTCAAGAAAATGGTGTTTATGTCATCTTATAGAGTGCATTAAGCACTATCCGTACAAAGAAAGAAAGAAAGAAAGAATGTAGAGCCGTTTTCGAGAAAATGTCTTTCGAGCATTTCTGTAAATGCATAGTTTTAAGATCATTTTTACAGAGATTTTGAATTTTCGAGAAACTTTGTCAAACATCATCTGAAACATGTACTCGAAAATGCAATATCTTAACAAATCGGCAATAATGTAAATATTAACAACGTGACGTAACAAATTGCATTTTTTGTATCTTTTTGAATACAGATATGCATACGTTTTTTTGAGAATATATGCTTTTAATGTTTTTTAATATTGCACATACTCGTGTATGTATATATATATATATATATATATATATATATATATATATATATATACATATATATATACACTTTTTCATTAGCTCGAAAACTACTAAACCTTTTAAAAAATGTACGTGACATTAAGGACAGAACTAAATATGGAGAACTAATTTCTATTGAAGAATTAATCAATAACTTCAAAATATAGGAAGACGCCGAAAGCAACTCAAACTTGGAGCGACCAATTTGATTAGCTTCGCTTACCCATCTTTGAGTTGACGGGATCGGCTGAAATAGCTAAGGCCATCAACTGATGTCACTACCGTGCCTCCAACCGATAGGATCTAGGAATCGAATCTCGGCGACGGCAGGACTTTCGACACTTGCTTCATAGCTAGGTCGAATTCCGTTGCAGTCTGGAGGACAATGTTAGTGGCCGTCTGCTGTGACAAGTAGTTTTCCGTGGTTTTCTCGATCAACACCAGGCGAATACCGAAGCAGTACCCTAATAAACAGGCCAAGGACCACGAACGATGAGTCCTTCCTCATTCAATCCTCGTCCCTTACATACACTTACACTTAACATGTAGTACACTATCACATTTGCCGGGAGACCTGTCGGGAACTTGAGCTTGTTCCAGCTAGGGCAGTGTCCCGCTGTTTGGGGATACCTGATTGGGGTTTTCCCCAGCGGGGAAGAACACCGCCACCTCCCTTTATAAAAACATGGACTAAACGTATGCGAATAATGACCAAAGAAATTGACGCCCGGAAACACGAAATAATCATTCAAAAAGTTGTCTGGAGTTCACCGTAACGAAATTTGGATACTATACCTGGGTTTTCGTAACACGGCGGATGATATTAGGTCAATTTTACACCTCCCGCCTTATAAAAAGAATATTTTTAATTAATTCGCGAAAGTCCTTCTCAACGGGGCTCTTGGCTTCAAACATGCGCTTATCACTGTTATAAAGATTCATTTTATAAGGCAGGAGGTGTATATATGTCCTAATGTCCTCCGCCACACCGGTAGCGGTAGCTCAGTGCATCAACTGATGTCACTGCAGCACCTCTAACCGGGAGGTCCTAGGTTCGAGTCCTGACGGCGGCAGGATTGTAGACACTAGCTTTTCAGCTAGGTTGAATTCAGTTGCTGCCTGGAGGAGAATTCTAGCGGCCGGCTGCTCTGATCGGTAGTTTCCGTGGTTTCTCCGATCAACACCAGGCGAATGCCGGAGCAGTACCCTACCAAACGGGCCACGGACCGCGCGCGATCTGTTCTTCCTCTTCCTTGTCCTATCCTCTCCCCTTACACACACACTTACACTAACATGCACTACACTACCACATATTTCGGGAGACCGGTCGGGAGCTTAGAGCTTGTCCCGGCTGGGGCGGTGCCCCGCTGGTGGGAGAGTCCAGGTTAGGGGGAAGTCCCACTAGCCGACGGTAGGTCGGCGCCGGATCTCGCCATTCAGCGGGGGAAGATCACCGCAATATCCCGAGAAAAACATGCACTACACTAACGGGACCATAGCAGTTGACGCGCCCGGAAACATGAATAAATCAATCAATCAATCAATCCTCCGCCACGATACGATAACCCAAGTATAGCCCATGAATTTTGAGAAAAGTACAAAAAGGTTGTGTGGCCATTGCTGGTGGTGCTGCCCTGCCGCAGACGGCGCTGAGCTACCGCGAGCTGACGCTGGAGATGCTGCCGTGGCTCAAGTACCTGGACGACGTGCGCGTGTGGCCGCCCGACCGGTGTCTGTGGGGCGGTGGCGACGGCGTGAGCGCGCTCTCCGCCGTCCCCAGCGTCCCCGCCAGCGTCGCCCCAAGCGTCCCGCCCAGCGTGGCGCCCAGCGTCGCCGCCAGCGTCGCGCCCAGCGTCGCCGCTAGCGTCGCCAACAGCGCCGCCAGCTCGCGTGCCACCACCGCCACCCACAAGGGCCAAAAGTCCCCGGCGGCGCGCTCGGACGCCGCGCCCTCCGTCGCCAAGGCGGGCCGCAAGGGCAGGGCGCGCTCCGAGGCCCGGGGCGACAAGGCCGCGCTCAAGTCGGTCGCCGCGCAGGACAAGCTGCACGTCTCCGTCTCCAGGTCTCCCGCTAAGCACATTAGCCCAATGATGATGATAATAATAATAATAATAATAATAATAATAGTAATAATAATAATAGTAATAATAATAATAGTAATAATAATAGTAATAATAATAATAATAATAATAATAATAATAATAATAATAATAATAATAATAATAGACCGGGAGCGGTAGTTCAGTGCATCAACTGATGTCAATGCAGCGCCTCTGACCGGGAGGTCCTTGGTTTGAGACCTGACGGCGGCAGGATTTTCGACACTAGCTTTTCAGCTAGGTCGAATTCAGTCGCTGTCGGGAGGAGAATTCTAGCGGCCGGCTGCTCTGATCGGTAGTTTTCCTTGGTTTCTCCGATCAACACCAGGCGAATGCCGGAGCAGTGCCCTACCAAACGGGCCACGGACCGCACGCGATCTGTCCTTCCTCTTCCTTGTCCTATCCTCTCCCCTTAAACACACACACACTTACACTAACATGCATTACACTACCACATATTCCGGGAGATCGGTCGGGAGCTTAGAGCTTGTCCTGGCTGGGGCGGTGCCCCGCTGGTGGGAGAGTCCTGGTTAGGGGGCAACCCCACTAGCCGACGGTAGGTCGGCGCCGGATCTCGCCATCCAGCGGGGGAAGATCGCCGCCATCTCCCAAGAAAAAAACATGCACTACGGGACTAATGACCAAAGCAGTTGACGCGCCCGGAAACAAGAAAAAATCAATAATAATAATAATAATAATAATAATAATAATAATAATAATAATAATAATAATAATAATAATAATAATCCTCTGGAATGAATCATGGACAGGGTAATAGCTTCCCATGCTGTGGTCTCAGATTCGATTCCCGGTCGAGGCAAAAATAGTTGTAGCGTTCCTTCATAATCGTACCAATTTCTGTAGCTGTATGACGAAGAAAAGCTCAAGCAGGCGGATTTTGCTAGTTATGGTGAAGAGAATACGTCACGTCGCTCTTACCTCCAAGCATGGGAATTTAACTAGGCCCAGGCATGGGGGACACCGGTAGTTGGCCGGCGAAGTCAGACTACCGACCCAATAACGCCAAATACATACAATCATAATAATAATAATAATAATAATAATAATAATAATAATAATAATAATAATAATAATAATAATAATAGCAGAAGGATAATAATAAATAGCAAAGACCGTATACTTGCGAAGACGCAACAGGAAGTGGTAGGTCTGTACCGCCCTCGAAGTTCCAAAGGCATGCCCCAAGTGGTACGAACACTCTTCAAACCCGGTTACGTCTGTTGGACTGCGTATAATATTGTTCGACCAACAAATCCAAACTGATCGCACGATAGCAGCCAACATACCGGATATTGTTGTACGGGATTTGGAGAAAAATCAGGTCTGCTTGTAGATGTTGCTGGGCCATGCGATGAAAATGTCATAACCAAAGAGACAGAGAAACGTCTTAATTACAAGAGATCAGCCCAATGAGGGGCGTAAAACCTGAGGTCGTCCTGATAGTTATGGGAGCTTTGGAGTTTGTTCCACAAAATTTGTATAAGAACTTAGCTAAACTTCCAAGTCATTCAATATTGGGAAGTGCAAGAAATTGCATTATTTGGAACAGCCCACATTTTGCGCAAAGTATTGTACATGCACCGATACTTCCTAGATCTGCTCCTTAGGAAGCTAATTTTAATTCGGAGTAGACTTTATAATCAACCGACTCATTACATCGTTAGTCGTGAATTAGAGGAATAATAATAATAATAATAATAATAATAATAATAATAATAATAAAACACTAAAAGTTACAGGAAGCATATCCTCAAACAAACAATAGATGACAAATGTAGAAAATGCCATACAACAGTTGAGAGCATACAGCACATCACATCAGGATGCAAATTAATGGCCCATACATATTACATCTATAGGCATAATCAAGTTGCAAATATTATTCACCAGAAACTGGCAGCGAAATCCAACCTACAAGAAATGACCTTCCCATATTACAAATATGTTCCCAATACTGTACTTGAAAATTCAAACTTTAAGTTGTACTATGACAGATAAATTATTACAGATAAAACTATTCACCATAATAGACCAGACATAACTTTTGTAGATAAACAGCAAAAGATTGGCTTCCTGATTGACATAACTGTTCCACAAACAGCTAATCTTTAAACAGCACATGCAGAAAAAATAACAAAGTATACAGAACTGGCAGCTGAAGTCAAGGCACTATGGCATCTCCAAAAAGTTCATATTGTTCCTCTGGTCATTTCGTGTACAGGATTTATACCAAATAACATTCATAAAAATCTGGAACTTATTCAAATACCAAAATATACCTATAAAATTATGCACAAATCGATCATCTTAAACACATGCAGGATTGTTCGAAAATTCCTAAATTGCGACGAAACATGAATTGACCTGTGTCTTGGTTATTAACCCGACACAAAGTCAAATAAAAATCCGGTGAATACCGAGAAAAACAATGTATAATAATAATAATAATAATTATTATTATTATTATTATTATTATTATTATCATTATTTGTTTTCTTTTCACTATAAAAAGTGTCGGAGGACAATCTCAAGACACAATTTGTCAGTACGAAGTCATGGAGCTTCGGTGAAGAAATACTTTTACTTATGGTCTTGTGTTAGTACAATTCTCACAACTTGTAGTCTTTTACATTTTGATGGATTCAAGTGATGTCTTCATATTCTAAGTAGGCTTTCTTCCCTAATCGAGACTCAAAAATTTCCTGACTATATTTGCTGTGCCCAGTAAAGCGGCTTTTTGCATTGTTCTGAGGTGTTTTTCTTTTAATCGCAGCCATTGTCCAGTTTTCAACCAATCCTTGGTTACCACGCCATTTGCTGACACTATCACAGGCACTATGTCTACGCTCTGCAACCTGTACATTATTATTATTATTATTATTATTATTATTATTATTATTATTATTATTATTATTATTATTATTATTATTACTATTATTATTATTATTATTACTATTATTATTATTATTACTATTATTATTATTATTACTATTATTATTATTATTATTATTACTATTATTATTATTACTATTATTATTACTATTATTATTATTACTATTATTATTACTATTATTATTATTACTATTATTATTACTATTATTATTATTATTATTATTATTATGTATTTGGCATTCAGGGGCGAATTAATCTCTCTTTACCCAGCTAGCGGTGTCTCGAGACCTGAGCCCAGTTATTTACCTCGTAATCCAAAGATTCTCGTTCCGTGCGGCGAGCGCAGGAGCATGCCGGAAGCGATGTTGGGCGCCACCCACGGCGCGCTGGTCGCCTCTGTGCTGCGCATCATGGGGCTCCCGGAGCCCCCGGAGGAGGAGTTCAACGGCCGGGTACGCTCACACACGACGCCAAAAGATAGGGTTTCTGTTTATGTTTATTTTTAAGATCATGGTTGAATCTTCGTCTCTGCGTTATTAGCAACTTCTTGGCGTACAATAACAATTCCAAAAATTTTCAGTAATGCTGAGATTGCAGAAAAAACAATATTCTATTACAAGTGTAATAAAATAATTTAACAATATACTATAAATAAACAATAACTACTTCAAAGCAATTACAATAACATTATTAATACTCTGAAATGAAGTGTCCCTTCATGGTCACGAGCTGGGAGGAGAGTGAGTCACTGTCATCCAATCGAGTGCTTTCACACGACTTATATTTTCGGTATTGAAGCTCCAGATTGGATGGCAGTGTCCCTTTTTCCGATCAGCTCGTGACCTTCAAGGGAGCTTACATATAAATTGGAATATAATGACAAAAATTACAATATAATACACTTCATAGACAGTAATATTCACTGAGGTGACAAAAGTCATGGGATACCTCCTAATAACGTGACGGACCTCCTTTTGCTCGGAGAAGTGCAGTAATTCGACAAGGCATGTACTCAACATGTCATTGGAAGTCTCGTACAGAAATATTGAGCCATGTTGTCCTTACAGCCGCCCATAATTGCGAAAGTGTTGCGTGTGCAGGATTTTGTGCACAAACTGACCTCGTGATTGTCCCATAAACGTTCGATGGGATTCACGTCCTGCGATGTGTGTGGCCAGATCATTCGCTCGAATTGTCCAAAATGTTCTTCAAACCAATCGCGTACAATTACGGCCCGGAGACAAGACAATTACGGCTCAGAGAACATTGTCATTCAAAAAATCATCATTGTTTCGAAATATGAAGTTCATGTATGGCTGCCAATGGTCTCCAAGTATGAAAACAAAACCGTTTCCAGTCAATGATCTGTTCAGTTTGACCTGACACCCATTCCATTCCGTGAAAACCGTTCTGGAGCCACCTCCAACTGACACAGAGCCTTGTTGACAACTTGAGAACATGGTTTCGAGGGGTCTGTCGAACCCTACTATCAGGTCACACTCGAACCCTACTATCAGGTCTTACGTTTTTTTTTTAAATTTGTTGCGTCTACACCTTGACGCAACGCGTCTCCAAGCCCCGTTAAGGGGCGTTGAGCGCTTTAGCACTGGGGAGTAATCCTGCATTAAAGTGCTTTTTACTTTTAATCTTTGTCAAGTTTCGTCACGTCGCAGTCAGTCATTGCCTTTTATCCCTTCGGCCAGGGGCTCGACGACGTTAGGTCCCGGGGTTCCTGGCCGGTCACCCAACCACGAACCCGCGAGTCTCGAATGCGCTTAACCTTCGTGACTTCACGGAGCGTAGTAAACGCATTCGGCTAGCGCCGCCGGCTATTGAAATCGGATCTCATCTGACCAAGCCACAGTTTTCCAGTCGTTTAGAGTCCAATCGATATGGAGACGAGCCCTGGAGAGGCGCTGCAGGCGATGCCACGCTGTTAGCAAAGGCACTCTAGTCGGTCTTCTGCTGCCTTAGCTCATTAAGGACAAATTTCGCCGCACTACCCTAACGGATATGATCGTCGTATATCCCACATTTATTTACACTGTTATTTCATGCAGGGTTGCTTGTCTGTTAACACTGTCAACTCCACGCAAACGCCGCTGCTTGGTTTTTTCAAATTCTTGGCACTCTATAAATCATGGTATAAATTATCTGACACATCACACTAATTAAGAACGCATTTGGGAATGAGATATACCTAAGTAAAATTGATGTATCCTTCTGAATACCTGCTGGATCCTTGGCCATTACATGTCGAATTGTACTTCATTTGTATTTATTCAGGCCTCTCCATAATTTGGAATCATCTTCTCTATACTTGTTTTACTTTTTCGTATACGTACATATATAGAGAATTATACTTAAAATAGAGAAAGTTATGTAATGCAACAGAAAATCGATTTCGAGATTTAAACGGAACTACACGTTTGGGGTCCCATGATATCGAAAATATGTTTCTAAAGAACAGTATGTACATTACAATGTAATTAATCCAGCCATAATGAATAATACTACGCATTATGTATAATACCTATCAAATTTGGTTACTTTTGATATAATGAAGCTAATTTATTCCTTTTGCCTTTATATGTAGCATCTGACTAAAACTGGTAAAAATTATTCTCTCAAATTCTCTTCAAAAATGTATCACATGCCATTATGCATAATAGCTGATCTCAAAATATATACGTAATATCAAGGTAACCATTCTCTTTCTTCTGGGTGTGTTCACTTTTAGATCGCATTTTACGCTTTGCTACGTGTCTCCAAGGAGACTCGGATCTTTGGTCTAAGCATGTAACATGAAAAAAAATTTGAGTCCGACCAACGCAGTTTCCAATGCATTTAATGGCCAATTCTTTTCATTATGTATTCTTTAGTGATACAATTAATTAACTTCAGTATTTATAGTACCTTTCATAAATATCAAGTTCCCATTCTTGGAATTGTTATCTCGCGAACTCTCGGAAAAAAGTGAGAATGTGCAGCATCTCTAACACCCTCACGCAATCGCAAGATCTACAAGAACACGATTCTCGCTGTCTCAAATAGCGGTGTTGACACTGAGGTTCTTCGCTAATAGTTTTATGTCCCTTATCTCAGGATGATTACCAGTGGGTGGTTACCGCCGTAGATCTGGAAATAGAGAACTTTGCTCTCTGCTTTTGGCAGAAGGTCAGAAATGCTACGGGAAATCGTGTGTGCTCACGTAAAAGAGTCTCTCTAAATTTCAACGCATGCTGTCCTCTACATCATTTCCTTTTGTGCTACTTTTCAACACGCTTTTTTATCCACTTCCTAGAGTTTCATTCGGTAGAATTACTTCTCCACAGAATTAAAACGACGCGGTAGCGTCAATAGTCAGTGTCTAATGCACCACTCAAGGTTACTTTGAGTTACAGTTTGCTTTAAACGCAGGCTTGTACAAATAAAGCATTGAAATGAGAATTCATTATGAACTTTGGTGATATATTCAGGTTAGTAATATTACAACAGGCTAATTAGTAATACTTTTGCTGTTTGTTAATTAAGGTACTAGTGTACGCGTGCAAAACTTGCGTATTACACATATTATATTGCATATTACCGCCTATTATACGTGCAAAACTATCAATTAAATTTTGGCCAAGTGGATTAATTACTTTGTAGTACACGCTGCAAATCTTCTAAATTTAATATAAAACGTTATACAATTTTTCCATCGTGAAAATACTATAATGTAACTTCAAATAGACAATATCTGAACTGTGTGTAACTCCCCAGAAACTCGCTACTGTGCTCGAAGAAACTTCTAATTTTGCTAAGCGTTTACGAACAAATAGAGGAACTAAAAGTGGAAGGATTAAGTTACACAGACTGTAAAATACTTGATTCAATTTTATACATCATTCGAGACATTATTCGATCCTGACCTTCTGAACCAAATAATAATGATTCTTAGAAGTGCAGAGACCCAGAAATCTACTTTTCCAGATTACAACTTAAGAAATATAATTCGAAGCCCCCTGCATGGCCATATCTAGAACGTACTTTTTCCTAGCTATGTACGATCAAACACGTGTGAGAACTTTCTAAAAAAATTATGTAATATGATCAATAATGGTTAAAAGACAAAAAAAAACATAATGTGAAAAATCTGGAGTCATCAGTGCAAACTTCATATTTTATTAGAAACTTGTCTCTTGGAAAAACAAATTAGTATGAAAATAACAAGATATCTAAGTTATGCTCTAACCCTGACCAGAATGTCATTTCACTGAGTGACAACAGACCGATACTTGTGATGCATCTAATCATTTGGCTTTCTGAATCAAATTTATTCTCATTCAATACCGATTATTTCCAATTGTAATCCTAAAACTGTGTCAAGACGTTAATCATGTTTTGTATTCTTGAATCCAATTTATTCCACAGATACACTGCGTAATTGGTTTCTCTAGATTTCTAGAAATGCTCTTCTTAGGCTGACGCTTGTCGAAGCTTGAGAATTCAGTATATCGATAACTTATATATCACTGATTTCTGGAAATTAATGTTGTAATTAAAAAATAATTATTTATTTAAAAATTAAGACTTCAGTAATCAAATATCTTCAATTGTTTATTAAGAGAGGATTTCATAAATGAAGTAAGAATTTTTCCTAAATTAATGGTTAACTAGTGTAAGACGAAAAATTTATTGTACGAGTATATTATCTCATATACAACACCACATCCTACAGGAGCATTTTATTGGTCTTCGGATTTAACAGAAGACACATTAATTGCGTAACTTTATTAGCGTGTCGGAAATGCAGTGAATTCTGGTTTTTCGTACCTCTTGAGACCTTGAATTTTAACAATACCTGCTGGGATACATAAGCTGATAGATCAAGACTCCAGGTTATTACTTTGCTGTCCTTTTCTCAAATTATGTTAGAACACGAACGCTGAGAATATTCATCTCTAATTAAGTTCAATTGCCTTGCCGCCTATTGGTATACTGCAAAAAGGAAATGGTTCTATAATCATGATTCATTAAATAAACATCGTTCGTGATTGTACTTCATCATTGGTGACTCGTTCTGTACGTCAACCAATAAACCAATAAAAAAAGTATTTATTTATTTATTTATTTATTTATTTATTTATTTATTTTACGTCAAAAAACAGTTAAAAAACTGCGTATGACGGGCTATGGGGAAAAGTGAATTGTGTGCACATTTTCAAAATTCTGTGATCCCTACACTAAATCATTTACTTCTTAAGTTTTGAATTTTGAAAGGGAGAAAAAAAACAAAAAAAACTCCCATGTAATAAAATCTATTTTCAAGGATAAATAAGCAATAAATTTTGAATTTTGAAAGGGAGAAAAAAACAAACAAAAAAACTCCCATGTAATAAAATCTATTTTCAAGGATAAATAAGCAATAAATTTTGCCTCTTATTACTTCCTGCCGCGACAACGTGGAAACGATAATTTGAATAATTGTATTTCCCACTGAATTCTAGAAGACGTGCACAGAAAATGAAATTACATTTATGTCCAGAAGCAAAACAAGGGGCCATCTCAGCATTTGCTCAATGGATCAGGGAAACTGGACGAAAAACCTGATCGAGATGGGGGTCATTGACCCGGAAGCTGTGTTACAATAGTTGTTACAGGTTGTTTATACTCATTTATACAGTCCAAATGGTAAATAATGCATTATGTATCATTGTTAAAATTAATGTTACTTTTCTTGTGATGCTCAGTATAGTCTCTAATTGTATAGAAACAGTTATGCAGCAGAAACGATTTCACTTGGATTTAAACTTTTCTATCGAATTTAATCGTTTAATGTCATCTGGCAAAGTGTTGTAAAATAATGTACATGTATTGTATGTGAATTTTTTGTAATGAGCTGTTGATACTGTCACCTGATGAATATGATTTCTACGTCGAGTGTTATAGTAATAGACTTCGGCATTTTCTGAAAATATATTCCCGCCCTTAAGCAAGTCATTTTTGACAAAAAACCACTGATTCGTAAATAAACAGACAAGGTAATGGTAAAATTCCTAGATTAATGAAGAGAGGCTTACATGAATCACGTGGGTGGATTTGGTTATTATTCGTACAATTCGTTTTTGTAATCTAAAAGTCTGGGAGCTATAAGATGTATTTCCCCAGAATATTATGCCATATCTCAGGCGGGAAGTACCAAACAGATCTACGTGGAATCTTATTAGGCACTTTACAGAAGTGATGATAATACTTTACGATACTGATATAGGTCGCTAACATCTTGTGGACTTATGAATTATGTTTCTGGATTACATCTTATGTCACAACTACACCCCATCGAAAGTCTATTTGTTAATGTGAATATGAATTTTCAATTCTATCGACATCTAAATTAAATTAAGAACTGCAGATATACACAACAAGACATTATTTTTCGCAATCCACAAAATATGCCAAAAATTAAACTATAGATACTACAACAGTACATACTTTCTCACACTGTTTCTAAGATTTGCGTTGTTCGAAAATTCAGAGAGTTAAAATGAGACAATGATGAAGATGAGACCGGGTTGATGTTTTATTAAGCACACTTTGTTCGATCCGAGTAAAAATTTCAAATAAATTTGGAGCCGTCTTTGAGACTTTTTAATAAATTACATTAACCTCCAACAAAAATTACGGGAAAATTCGTACTCGTTTTTTTCCTCAAAAAATTGGGAAATATCTAATTAAAGATTTAGCTGTTTAGAACAGATTTCATTGAAGAAAAAAATTATAGACGCGTCAAGTTTATTTGTATGTATTGATTATATTTGTGAATAGAAATTCTTCAAATTATTTTCAACAAAGTTTCTCAAATCCTCAATTTTTTTTCACCAATATCACATTAATCAAATTAAAATTCCTCGCGGGATTCGAGCCCTCATCCTTTTCCTTGAAGAGCTGATACCGTACCATTTAACGACTTTGGCCATCCGGGACGGATGCGGTCTCTACATTTCTATATTAGTCAGGACATAATTGTTTCAGTTCTAGCATTAAGGAGCCGAAAAATTGATAAAACGTGAAAAAATATCCTTTGGGTGACAAAAGGAGGCCACTGATCATGAAACCACCACCATTCTCTTAAGCGTTCTTTATGCTCTCTGAGGGCAAAGTTTGATCAACAATTTTGGTGTCATTTTTGAAAAAATTTTGAAAATGTTTTTGAACCTTAATGTGAAGTATCTTCAAAAATGAAAATATTGAAACTCCTAAAGTCACGAGTTCATTCAGATCGATTGGGGAATATCAATTTTGAAAATCGGCTGAACAGTTGAGACGCTAGTGTTGAACACAGACGGACAGACAGGCAGACGTTTTGCCGCCAATGCATTTTTCGGTATCAAGAACCAATAAAACATGTATTCTGGCTACACCCTATGTTAGAGGATATTTTCTCAATTTAGCAACAGGATTTCTTCACTACTTCGTTACCAGAACCCAGCAATAAGAGTTTTTCTAGCGCACGATTTCATAACTTTCTTCTTACGAAGAATTTCGTAAGGCGAGAAAGTAAAATAAACTGATTCAATCCTAAAATTACTAATTACAATTGACAATCAAACTGAACGTACATATTAGACGCAATTGTATTAATAAATTATTTAAATTATAATTTTTGCTTTCTCGCCATACTGCGTACTAATGGAGTTACGAGAAAGTAGTGAAATGCTACGGCAAAAATTGGCAATTTTTTTACTGAAAATTTCGAATTGTGGGATCCTGGTATCCAAATCTACACTCAAAACATTTCACAATCACATGTATTTCGATAGGTCTTGCACCTGTTATTGTTAGTATTTCAAGTGACCAGTGAAATATTGGCAGATAAAAAGAGTAGCCTTAATTTCTCATCCGGGCGTGAGACGCACGGGAGCAAACGTGCGTAGGTGTGCATACCGAGTAAAGGGGACAGGGTAGGGGGAGGACAGGGGGCCGGAGTTTCCTGGAAGATTCGGAGAGGGCCTACGGGGTATAACTTTTCATTTTCTAAATTTTTATTAATTCCTGATTTTTCACCCTTCTGAAACTGTCGAATGGTTACATTGATAATGACGAATGACCGGATTTTTGTGTAGTAAAACTCTCTAAAACGTGCATTAAAACACAAAAATGTGCAAAAACATACAATAAAAATTTCAAAACTTTGCAAAATGATGTTAAGTGGCCTAAAATCTACAGGTAATCCACTTATAAACATATTTTACACTTTGGATTAGAATCAAAGGCGAATAAAATATGATTGTATAGTTTTTATTACAACATAATTAAATTTGGACATGCTATTTAAACAAATCATTTTTATTACTTGAAATATTATTCACACATAAAATGAAATTAGCAGAAAAACACAGAAATGTAAACACAAAAACTGAAAAATACAAACGTACCTTTAAAAACCAGTATTACCTAATTAAGTTATATAAAAATATTCTTAATTGTCTTCATTATAATTTACAATTTTGTACATTTCCAAAATCTTTACTGTTAAAATATATCTTCTGTCATCTAATATGTGTTTTAGACAAAAACTTTCTACATTTACACTTGTCAAAGGGCAATTCTTGTAGGAACTTCAAATGTTAGGTGCAATTTCTAAGTGGACATATTTCCCATTTAAAGCTTTCTTATAATTTAATAATATCTTATATCAAGGAATTTTTTCCAATACCGCCTTACATTTTTCAAAAATTACCTTCCCTTTTTCATTATTAATGTTTTTCAAACTACTTTCCAAATTTCAACAATGCCTATCTGGATCTTTAAAATGATTTTTAAGAATCTGGGCATTTAAAGATTTTTTCTTCCAATTTTTTATTGCTATTGGAAATTGACAAAAATGATATTTGATAAATGGCAACTCTTATTTTACCGAGTTTTGTTCTAAAATTTGTTTTACCTTTGTGATTGATACAGTATCTTCTTGGAAACTTTCAATCAGTTTCTTATATTTTGTAAAATGTTCACAGTAAAACAGAGATGCTTCTAACCATGTTTCCTATCTAGTTATGACCACTTCTGGAGGTAATGGACACTCCATTATATTTCGGTACAATATCACTCGTTGGGGAGCTTTTATATGTATCAAGGTCGTTAAGTTGATGTTTTGCCCCGAGGGCGACTTCCAAACCCCAGGGCCTCTTGCCCGAGGGGATGGAAGTCGCGTGAGGGGCAAAAACATTTAGTAACGCTCGTGGTGCTTACAAAACCTTCATGGTTTGCTAGTTCGTTGCTGAGTCAAGCGAGAATTCCGAAACATTTTATAATTTTTCTTGCGCCTACAGCGAAAAGACGTCAAATAAACAAAATATTTATTGTATTTGATTGTATCTTAACTTAATAAAATCGAGTTCGCCAAATATTGTTGTGTTGGTATTGGAAGCGGGCCATTAAATAATCAAAAGGCCTGAGGCATAAAGAATCAGAAAGGTCCGCAAGGATATTAACAATACCGTTACGTGTTTTGTTTGAAGTCCCATAAACACACAGCAATGAACTAATGAAAGCCATAAAATATTTTCCGCTGTTAGAAACGAGTTTGTTGGCATTGGGAAATATTTCTCTAATCGTTTCGGCAAATGATTGGGATAAGTGTGCAATGCGTAAGGGTACCATGTTTGGGTAGTAAACTTTAAAGCATTTCCAATTTTAAACATGTAAGGTACTCGATCCCTCACAAGAAGTAAAATCTGATTTTGGATGCTATTTTCAACAAAAAAGCACTTAGTGACATTCACAAAGTGGTAGAGAGTTTTAAAATTTTTTTTTGCAAGCTCTTACATGAAATTAAGTAACTAAAAAAAGAATATTTGGATCAACCGATGAGTGGCATAAATCTTGGTTAAACTTGTCTATGGAGTCTCCGCGTTTCTCTGTCAGCAACGATCGCATCATTTTAGGTTTACTTTTCTTAATCTCAATGGCCTTTTTATGACTGCCAATAAAATTAAAAAAGTCTTTAGGTTAGTGGAGAGAAGTCTCCTTTCCATCAATGTATAATATGTTACAGAAAGATAATTTAACTTGTATTGACGTGTGCATCAATTTGTAATTTCCTCTCCGCTCCAATACTGTTGTCACAAGGAATACCAAACACTACTATTCCGCCGGTTTTCAGATTTGGGAAAGTTTGTTTCCATGATTTAATTTTAATACTTGAACTCTTCTTCACCTCTGGCATATTCACTGTCTCTCTGATGAGCCTCACTCTGGCGTACGTGTGCACGCAACTAAAAGTGATCGAAAACTGCGCTCATTCAGTCGAATTCAGTCGCTGTCTGGGGGAGAATTCTAGCGGCCGGCTGCTCTGATCGGTAGTTTTCCGTGGTTTCTCCGATCAACACCAGGCGAATGCCGGAGCAGTACCCTACCAAACGGGCCACGGACCGCACGCGATCTGTCCTTCCTCTTCCTTGTCCTATCTTCTCCCTTTACACACACACTTACACTAACATGCACTAAATTGCCACATATTCCGGGAGATCGGTCGGGAGCTTAGAGCTTGTCCCGGCTGGGGCGGTGCCCCGCTGGTGGGAGCGTCCTGGTTAGGGAGAAACCCCACTAGCCGACGGTAGGTCGGCGCCGGATCTCGCCATCCAGCGGGGGAAGATCACCGCCATCTCTCGAGAAAAAACATCACTGCACTAACGGGACAAATGACCAAAGCAGTTGACGCGCCCGGAAACGCGAAAAAATCAATCAAATCAATCAATCAAAGGCGCTCATTCTCTCGAATCTTGCAGGGCATCGTCCGTTCCGAGATTTTCGATGAATTTGAAACGCAGTGCACCTTGGCACTGATCTTCCGCCAGGGTCAAGTGAGTCAAATGGGAGTAAGGTCAAATGGAAATCGCGCATGCAGTCTCGTGTTGTTAAGTTCAACGAACACTGACAAAACAGATACATGATCTGATTGGAAAGTTAGATCCCGAACATTGCGTTGGTTGAGCGGCCGCAACCAAGGGCTGCAAACAGAGTTCGTGCGAACACCGTGTTCGCAATTCCTCAAATATTCCAATTGCAATTCCTCAAAAATTTCAATTAGACAATAGGTATTATGAAAGGTATACACGCTCAGTTCATAGGGAAACAAAATGCAGATTTGATTCATATTAAACGGCGCTCGGGTTTCACTGACCACCCGTATGCAGTACCTGGTTAAGTCATAATTTTTTTCTTAAATGAAACCTTTAAAAAGGTAAATTAAAACAAGTTGGTAATGTAAGAATTATATTTTGCACAATATCTAGCAAATTCGTCCATTAAATACCTTAAATATACAATTTTTAGGTAGCATTACACAATTTCATGCAGTAATTCCCAAACGTGTAATATCGTGCAAAATAAAACGAGTACTAAAATAATGTCCGTTTCTTGATTCAAATTTCAGTAAAGGTTTCATCCAATTTCAAGTTAGAGAAGAAAAGATGCAATTACACGACAATCCGGTCTTTAATAATAACATTTGGGGAAGAGATTCTCAAAAAATCTCTGGCAACCCTGTAAATGGTTCAACAGAAAACCATTTGTAAAGTTATTTTATTTTCCTGTATTATAGATTATTTTCTTACTCGTAAAATTAGGCATTTGTAAAAAAGGTATAATAGAAGAAGGAGCCCAGTGGGGAACAGTGGGACCCAGAAATGCGTCTTTCCTCTCAACTCAGTGGGTGCACACTCTTATTATCATTGGCGTCAAATGTGTGGCGTCATCAGAAGTACAGCAATACTGCACTGCACTGCAGCTGACTGCACTACCGTGGCCAAATGGGAATGGTGGGGAAATGGCTGTGAGTCAAATGTTCCATCCGCCAATACTCACGCTGTTGCTCGCGTGTTTGATGTTATCTACCACCCGAAAATGTATTTAGTGTTTTGTCATGGATCAAACTCGTGCATTAATACTCGGATGTGCATGAAATTGAGTTCTATAACGTGTATATAGAAGTAATTAGCAAATAAGCAAAAAAATAATACAAGCTAACACAGTATTTTGTTTATAATAGCAAACGAAATGTAAAGAATAAAAATGAAAGTCATGAAGAAAATAAAGTAGATATATTGTACAAAGCGAATTTAGTAACCATAAATCATGTAATAATAACTTATTTAGGAAACAAATTATTTCACAAAATTGAAACTTACAGTATGAGGAAACATACACCGACAGGTATATGTTTCCCCTAAAATATATTTATTCTCTACATTACACTTTTTCCTGAGCATTTTTTTCAGAGACGCTAGAAGTATAAACACGACAATGTTGTATTTCTTCTTCCGACAATAAGCGCATCTAATTGGCACCATTTATTTATTCCCTTTTTATGTGTTGGACGGCAGTGACAGTTTTAATTTTCTTCAACTGATGTGGCAGAAGAGTTACTGACGAACACATGAGCATGTCAAGCAAACAGGAAAGAAACAAAAGTCAATTAACTACCGAAAGAGGATTCTTAATTGTTGCTGCGATAACAATATCGAAATATTTCGCACACGTGAGAACTTTTCCAACAAGTCGATCCGCAATTATCAATGCCTTGTCAGATTGTTTCATTTCGGAGAACTGACAAGAAATGCGCACGGATACGACGAGTCATGTAGGAAAGCATTGCTAGAGCATTATAATCGTGTATTCAAAAACTTTAATGATACTGAAAACAATAGGGCCACGGCAACAAGGACGCGACAGGGACGCCTGCAACGTAGTCATTAAATAGGTCAGATCGAAACCAACCGGTGAAGTGCCCGTAAAGTCTTTTGTAAATAGTGTAAATAGAAACGTAGGCAGTGAAGCAAAGTGAAGTGATACCAAGAGAGGAGAAAATCTCAGACTTTGAAAACTCTTCAAGACGAGTCTAAACAGCTCCGAACACTCCATAGTAGATGTAAATGATTCTTCTTCTTCTTCTTCTTCTTCTTCTTCTTATTATTATTATTATTATTATTATTATTATTACTATTTTTATTATTACTATAATTATAACTATTATTATTAGTATTATTGTTATTATTAGCTATTAGAAAAGTGGTGGAAAATCGCAATGCAATGTAAATATTAAGTTCTAAATAAACGTATTTTTAAGATTTTTCTAACAGTGTCAGAAACGGCGAGTTAATGTAGGAACAGTAAAAGGCTTTTTTTCCTACGCGATTTAGCTATTGCTGCATTTACTGGGCGAAATCGGAACGACAAGAGCGCTCACTGGATTGCTGCGGCCAGTAGCCCTCCGCGGTTCATCTTCTTGGATGGTATTAGAAACTTACGGTCGGATGTCCAGTTTCTCAGTACTACATTGCTATCAAAAACATGATTCTGATTCGCCGGGTGTAACAATCGGGCAGGTCCCAGTTGGGTCGTAAATTCCTCGTGACTGCATGCGTGTGGCACTACCTGACTCCAGTATCAACCGATTAGCTTCGAGTAGGCGAAGTGACTCCCAGGTTAAGGTAAAATGTTTTCACGGTGCCACTCAGCAACGCTACCGAGTAGCGTGTCTGCTGTCAAAGCATTGGTTTAAATGGAGGTCTTCCCATGACGGGCGTAGTTGCACTGCCGTGGCGCTTGGAGTTAAACAGCGGCCACCAGCAGCGCAGGCGCATGTCCACACCACCACTGGCAGAACACATCTAAATGGCAGCGTTCACACAAGACGCGCCACTTAATCGGTTTTTGCCTGCTGCCTGCCTTTCGACTGCTCGAGCCCACAGCGGCGTGACTCACGTAATCTTCCTGGCTCGCGCCCAATTTCGGTGGCTATGTTTGAAGGGTTGGGTAAGGATATGGCTAAATTATTGGTGTTCGATCCTGATGGTCTGAAAACCCCGGAATCGCAAACCAGAAAATAGACTGCTGACTCAGCAGTTCAGATAGGGTTGCGTTTACGTGCTTCGGCAGGGGTACAATTACACTACCCAGCTGCTCTTTCGCTGCCAACGATAGCGGCGCGGGCATATCTGACAATCAAGTGTTTCGCGCAAGAACATTGGACTTTCCTTCTACTCGGTTCACCGTGGTCATATTGAGATGTTACTGCGCGTGATAAGCTACGCTTGACGGTGGCAGTTTCCTTTGCGTGCTCGCAGAAGGTGCAGCACCTGTTCACTGTGGAGCTGGAACTGCCGCTGTTGGACCCGGTGCTGCGCCAGCCTCCCGTGGAGCCCCAGACGCCGTCGCTGCCACCGCCCACGCGCCGCATGCACACGGCGCGCCCGCGCTCGCGACAGGTGCCCACGCACGCCTGCACCCACGCATGCCTGAGCCCACACACGCCTCAGCCCACGCACGCCTCAGCCCAAGCACGCCTGCACCCGCGCACGCCTGCACCCGCCCACGCCTGCACCCACGCACGCCTGCACCCACGCACGCCTGCACCCACGCACGCCTGCGCCCACGCACGCCTGCGCCCACGCACGCCTGCGCCCCCGCACGCCTGCGCCCACGCACGACTGCAACCCACACGCCTGCACTCACGCAGCCCACGCACGCCTGCACCGCGCGCACAATGCCTGCACCCACGCACGCCTGCACCCACGCACGCCGCCTCAGCCCACGCACGCCTACCCACGCACGCCTGCACCCACGCACGCCTGCACCCACACACACGCACTGCACTGCACCCAGCACGCTCTGCACCCACGCACCACGCACGCACCTGCACCCACGCACGCCAGCACCCACGCTTGCACCGCCCACGCACGCCTGCACCCACGCACACCTGCACCCACGCACGCCTGCACCCACGCACGCCGCACGCCGCACCCACGCACGCCTGCACCCACGCACGCCTGCACCCGCGCCCACGCACGCCTGCACCGCACGCCGCACGCACCCACCTGAGCCCACGCACGCCCGCACCCACGCACGCCCGCACACGCACGCCGCACGCCTGCACCACACGCCTGCACCCACGCACGCCCGCACCCACGCACGCCCGCACGCACGCCTGCCACGCACGCCTGCACCCACCCGCGCGCACGCCTGCACCCACGCACGCCGCACGCACCCACCTGCACTCACACGCCTGCACCCACGCCCACGCACGCACGCCCTGCACTGCCACGCACGCTCGCACCCGCCCACGCACGCCTGCACCCACGCACCCCACGCACGCTGCACCCGCGCACGCCTGCACGCACGCCTGCACCCACGCACGCCTCACCACGCACGCCTGCACTCACGCACGCCTGCACCACACGCACGCCTGCACCCACGCACGCCACGCACCCACGCACGCCTGACCCACGCACGCCTGCACACGCCTCGCACCCACACTGCACGCACGCACGCCTGCACCCACGCACGCCTGCACCCACGCACGCCTGCACGCCTGCACTCACGCACGCCTCCACGCACCCACGCACGCCTGCACCCACGCACGCTCGCACGCCTCGCACCCACGCACGCCTGCACCCACGCACGCCTGCACCCACGCACGCCCAAATCACCACGCACGCCTGCACCCACGCACGCCTGCACCCACGCACGCCTGCACCCACGCCTGCACCCACGCACGCCTGCACCCACGCACGCCTGCACCCACGCACGCCTGCACCCACGCACGCCTGCACCCACGCCGCACTCCGCCCACGCCTGCACCCACGCACGCCTGCACGCACGCCTGCCCCAGCGCACGCCTGCACGCCTGAGCCCACGCACACGCCTGCACCCACGCACGCCTGCACCACACGCCTGCACCCGCGCACGCTCTCGTACCAGCGCACGCCTGCACCCACGCACGCCTGAGCCCACGCATGGTGGCTAGGGGCAAAATTTCAATGAAACAGCAAAAGAACTCTGATCCAAATCAATCTTGATGGAAACTGCCGGGTCTAAATAAAGATCTTGTGTTGACCAGGGATATCCGGATCGTTAAGGCTATAGCACTGGAAAATTCGCGACTCATTGGGTCGTGACATTTGCACAAGCAAGCTTACACTCCGCCTTTGTGACACACTTCAGAGAGGCTGCTAAAGAACTGTTTCATATCAATCTTGATTAATAACATGTCTACAGAATTTCACATTCACATTTTCACGCGCGCAAGATGTTGAAGCTTCTGTAATTCTCGATGATGTCATGTCCAGGAAAATAATTTCTAAATCACCTTCGTTTTTAAATCGTTAATTATCTTTTTATATTGGCTAAACGACGAATCACTCTTATGAAATACTATCTTGCTACTTCAAAAGTATAGCCCATATGAATTTGCTGAACTTTTGATGCGATGTAACGTATGCATATCAGATAAATTTTTTGTTGAGTTGTGTGATGCTGCTATTTCTTCCCATAGCAGAAAAAATACCATTTTTAGAAAATTATCTCTTAATATATTTTGCCTTCTAACAATCTACAGTATCTTTAAGGCGAAACTTTGAGAATGAATTCTTTGTATAGATACGATGGGTGGGGTTCGTAAATTCATAGTTCCTGAGTATCCCAGAGAGTTTTAAATATATTCAAACGCTGTGGAATGATGGATGAACTAAAGTGCCGTAGGTGGACAACTTTACGCGCTATATAACTCATTTTTTATCGTGTTCGTCAAGCACTGCAAAGACGAGCCTTAATTCAGGAGGTCATTTTGAACTTTTTATCTAATATGAGTTCTGAGTGTTACAAATCTTATAACAGACCTTTTTAGAACACAGTGCTCTACGGTTTGAAGTGTTGGATTGTACTAATGTCATTTAAGGCCGGAAAACTTTTAAATATGCACTGTAGCATCGTGGGGGCATCAAGCAAGTAAACGGTCGGACAATTACTCCGTGGTTCTGAATAAATATTACAAACTTCTAAGGCGATTATAGAGGTCTGAGCTGATTACTTTCCTCCAATTTATGATGGGAAATGTTATGTTGGGATGATGGGAAATGTAACGTAGTTCTGTTCCTGAATTTTTTCACATACCGCCCCTGATTGGTGGGCAACTCACATCATGCTCTGGTGTTTGATATATAGAGGAAGTGTCAGAGGGCGGCCAGTTCGCAACAGTTATATTGGGTTTTGTGTCTCTGTGGCTCAGGTTTGACTACGATACATTCTCGAAATAACGACCATGACAATGGATGCACGCATCGTAACTTCAATAATCACGACCTGATCGAGTCCGTCTTTTCGTCTTCTCTCTAAAATAAAGAAGGTTCTTTGTTGAATTCTGTATTGGGAACGGAGATCTAGTGGTCCTCCATGATTAAAATTTCAGGATATAAGAGATATCAAACACAATAGTAGGTACCCGAGACTATTAGGTACCATAGACTAGGTATCCTAGTCACACGAAATACCAACTTAACAAGCAATTACATATAAGCCGCAAGTTCAAGTATATTTTTGACCGGACCTCGACACTGAAATTTAGAGAATTCACGGGGGCAAAAAAATTCGAGTCAGTTTAGTGTACAATGTGACAAAAGTGTATGTCCCCTAATGTTGGATTCACTAAATAGTGCAATTGCATAACCTTTGCTCATTTTTAAAGCAAGTGATTTAGAGGTTTTGGTACATGCGTGCCATGAGAGAAAACACGATGGCTATGTTACATGAACAAAGCTTGTTAGGGTTTTACTGCGACGCATCAAACACTTAGGCAGTGCCGTATATCTACTTTCACAAGATTGTCACGTTCGTATTAAGGTTGTGTTATAAACGGCATACAACAGAAACAGGCCAACAAGAAGTTAATTGTAATCCGGACTTTTAGCTCAAATTCGCAATGATCACCAAATTCTGTGACAAAACCGCAAATGTGCCAGATTTAATAACTATTGTTGTTGAAACAGCACATTCTCGTAATTTCTGTAATATACACAGAGGATTATAACAATTATATTGAAAGCTGTATATGCAATAATATTACCCAATTTATTCATGAAAAGTTCTGATGTGCCTGCTTAAACAACAGTCGATGTCTACATATTAACATATCATCTTCAAATAGAAATTTCATCTTTTATTTGATATATCGTCGTCACTACTATTAAACCTTTATCTGTACGTCAGATGTGATTGACATTAAGAAATTTGTTAAATTATCAATGTCATAAAGTGTCTTCATAATTATAATCGCAATTTCCCAAAATAATAAACCGATTATTTTCAAAAAAATACCTACATTTAATGTTGTAATACTTAACTAATGACCTGTAGTAGCAAACGTGCTGAAGAATAAAACCACGCAAGATGGTTTTCCAGAAAGTAGCACACATCTGGCGTAAGAAGGACAAATAAAACACTCGTGTATAGCATTACAATAAACAAAATATTTTACAAAAACCGTCTTCACGAATACCATAACGTCTTCCATACATAGTCCATACGAATACCAATCTTCCATAACATAGTGTAGTACCCACAATTATACAGAACTTTACACACAATAAGGTAAAAACTGTTGTTCCCTACCACAACACGTAAATAGCAACGGACGGCCTCCTCCTTTAATCCTTGCTATCGCATGTCAGCTACGTCTTAATAGCGACCCACTGAACATGAGAATTCGGTCGCTAAGCCGCAGTATGAGATTAGGCGGAGCAACATAATCAAATATATGCATTTTTCAGTCAAATACGAAATTGATTGATTGATTTTGGATTCTATCCAAGTTTCTGGGTGTTTAAAAATCCATAGACACCGTATGGTGGGAGTGTATAGTTTTGTTTCAACTTCTGCGCGGATTGGGAATTATTAATATACATATACGGAGTTCTTCTTAAGAAAATCACACTCGCTCAGACATGACAATTTTGCCAGTGAGTGTTAGCGTGTCATGTGTTTAATAAAAATACGAAGGCGCCTATACAGTGTTTAACCATATTCTGAAGGCGCCTACAGGTGCTGAATTTCGTCCGTTCGTCTTACCGCGACATGTGTTTTCAGCTGCGCTTGAATTGCTCTGCCGGTCCATGCGCGGGTCGACTTTGTTGTGGCGAGAGTCACGTTTGTCTCGCCAAGGGCACGTCGCTATCTACCCTGTACAGAGCCGAACTCAGAGCAAGTTTAGACGCACAAAGTTTCAAGATGAGGGCAATAACGAACACAGTTTCCTGAAGAAAATCAGGAGTCGGCACATTTCTTTCGTGATGATTTACCTGCCGGGTTGTGGGTACTACAGAAGGTCATGTTTGCTCCTAAAAGATGAAATGGGACGGACCAAAATGCCACGTACCCAGACCGAGTACTTGCCCACTTTATCTTTTCCTACGACAAAAAAGGAACTTCTGATTTTTACAATAGACGACCAACCTCTATATCCCCGCTACTAATACATGCTTTTGTGTAGAGCAAGAAGCAACAACAGAAGGAACAAATCACGTTTTGGTACAATTGTTTTTAAAGCACATGTCCAAAAAACATGTAGCCGATGGCTCTGAACCTCGCCAAATTTTATTGTTATTAGTGAATTTTCCTCTGCACACAGAGCTTTAACTGTACCACTTATTCCTTTGATATTTACTGTGAACCGTTCCATAAGCGTTTTTTTAAATTTATTTAATTTTTTTATTTTCAAAATTCATGTAGTATATGACCTAGTGTAGGGATCACAGAATTTTGAAAATGTGCACAGAATTCACTTCTCCCCACAGCACGTCATACGCTGTTTCAACTGTTTTTTGACGTAAAATAAATAATAATAATAATAATAATAATAATAATAATAATAATAATAATAATAATAAAACTTCATTTAGACATTCAAGGGATGCAAAATAATTTGAAGGCGGTACGTGACATAAACACAGGTCTGTGTTTCCAGTAGCTAAAGCAAATCTACGGTAAATTCCTTTCACGGAGAAATCCAAATCCGGGCTTGACCAGGTGCCGCCGGCGCCGCCCTCCACCCCCGCCGGCCTGCACGGGCGCGGCGACGCTGACGACGACGACGACGCCCCAGCCATCGGCATGGAGCCCCGCGACTCCGCCCCGCTGTCCAAGAAAGGTCCGTCCTCAACGAAATTATCCTGAGGGGCTTCGTGTCGGATTGATTGATTAGTGATTCCCGACCCGTCAACTGCTAAGGTCATCAGTCCCGTAAGTGTAGAGCATGTTGCTATCGCGGGAGGTGGCGGTGATCTTCCTCCGCTGGATGGCGAGATCCGGTGCCGACCTACGAGTACATCGATTGGTGGGGGTTTTCCCAACCAGGTATCTCCCATCCCCGATTACACTGCCCCAGCTGAGACAAGCTTAAAGCTCCCGACTTGTCTCACAACATGTGCGGCGTAGTACATATGAGAGTGTGTGTGTGTTTGTAAGTAAGGGCTGAGGAAAGGACAAGAAAGAGGAAGGAAAGATCGCGCGCGGACTGTGGCCGTTTGTTGGGGTACTGTTCCGGCATTTGCCTGGTGTTGATCGCAGAAGAAATAATGGATGAGATTGAGGTTTATAACCGGCTACGTCCTTTTTGATATCGGTCGTATGTCATTCGATACTTCTCATACGAAAAACGCATTGAACTAAGAAATGCATCCATTCGTACAGAAATCGTGGTAAAAACACTTCATTTTTGTCCTCAGGGACTTTCAAAAGGATATTATCACCGAAATATCGACTTCGAATGTTTTAGCAAATCCAATACTTCTACTCTATTCTATGCTCAACGGACGAAAACTAATAAGAATGTACGAAAGTATAATAAAAATCTTCAAGTACACGTTGACGCGTGATTCGTTCTAAAATTCTTACTCTTTTTGGAATTTTTAAATTAAAACAGGGATGATATACAAAATTCAAATTTTGTCGAAAAAACAACTACCCTGTACTTCACCCCATGGCAAGATTCACTCTCGGGCTGTCTTTATTGCCCGATATAATTCTAATTAAAACCAACCAGCAAATATTCCCTATGAGTATTAAGGTTGGTTGAGTGAACCTCAGAATCATTCTGACTTGAATATTACCAGTCACAATAACGAGAAATGCTGGGAATTAAAATCCTGAACTATGAACTATATTAAAGGTTTATTTATTTGAAAAGTTATTTACTAATTCAAAATTCAACAATTGAAAGTTCAAATACCTTAAAAGTCCCTATTTTAATTTTTGTTTTCAAGTTACAACTGAAACATCCTGTCAACACAATTTAAATAGCGTCATTTGTTTTACATTACGTCTATTGTATTATTGGGTAAATGAAAGAATGAGCCATGCTTTTGTATTTAAATCTTTCTGTATATTACCTTACAAATGTAATTGAGTAGATAGTAGTAATTTACAGTAATTACTCTTAAGTCAGCAAAACAGGGTGTCCCATGGATAATTTTGAGATGAGTTTGTGGTATTATAAAATATATGTTAATTCATCCCTTCTCTTTCTACGTTATTGACAAATTACCATTCGTTTACAAAGAGTCACAAAAAGAAAGTTTATCTCGATCCAAAGTTAATCTCAGTAATGTGAAAATAAACGCGCCTTGTTCGCGATAAAATGAACTTAGTTAAAATGTTGTGGTGCAAATTTAGACGGGGTCCTACTGGACCTGTCATTTGAGAGGAGTGAACTCATCATTCCAAATAAATGTGAATTTACACATTTCTGGTCGAAACGGAATCCCCTTCTCCCCGTCTAATCGATTTAATTGGAAAATCCAACTTTAATTTTATCTCCCTTAATTAAGAGGAAATATTTACATTAAATGTTTCATTACAAGCATTTAGAACACACAGCATGTAAAAATTTCATTTCCTCAATGAAGATCTGAAATTCCTGGTGTATAATTTTTGAGTTGGAGAATAAATTAATGATAAAGAGAGTAGTTTAATATATTATTCATATGAATGTGTTATTCATGTATACAATATATATTTCTTAATTTCGTTACTGGTACTTTGTTAAAGTACCTACAATTAATCTGAGATTGTGTAAACCTTGACAAACTTTGCAGGGAAGCGGAAAAAGAGTGGACAGCGATCATCATCGACGGTCAAGAAAAATAAGGAATTGAAAGGCAGGATGTCAAAAGGTAGAAAGTCAAAAGGTCGCAAATCAAAAGGACGAAAATCCAAGGGAAGGCGATCGAAAGGTCGGAAGTCACCTGCACCCAGTGAATTTTTCGACAGTGAGGAAGATTACATGTATGATCCACCGAGAGGTTTTGAGGTAAGTATTATGAAAGGGATAAAAATGCAAACGCTGTGTGACTGGGGTGAATCTGATAATTCCAGATGCTGCGTTCACGTTTTCATATTCTTTCTCCTGCTGAATGTTGTGACTTATATTGCATAACATAAAACACATTCTTTTCTAAACACGAATAATTAATGAATCTCACTCCGCACATGATCATTCCTGTTGAGTGTATTTGAAATTTAAAAAAATTAAAATCAAATAAATATTTGTGAAGTACTTTGTGCTTCGTAGGTTTGCATTTTACCGTAAATTCTGATGATTCAAAACTTTCTTTAATGAAGTTTATTCCTAAACCTTCATCTGAAAAAGCTTCTCGTACATGCTATTTTGTAGCAGAAACGTAATGGACTTCATTACGAGAAAATTTTATTAAACCAGAAAACATATTTCGGGGGAAAAACTTACTTTCATGCAATATACGAACCTACGTAGGACAATTCAATGAAAGAAAGTAAAATTCTGGGACATTGAGTTAGAACACTGTAATTATAGCATCTGCTTCTTCGTAAATGTGAGAGGAACAGGTAGAGGAAGGGAAGTTATTATTCATTTTTCTTAAGAGCAAATTATATTTTCCCCTGCAGAAGGAAAAACATAATATTATCAAACATGTTGTAAATGTTTAAATATCATTTCAAATCAAAAATTTAATTAATTTTTAAACGCAAATTGATGCATATATTGTATTTTTAACTCCTCAGATTCAAATAGTTTTAGTAAGTAAGTAGATAATACAACATTTCTATAATTTCCTAAATGTCTCTCTATGAAACGCCACGACTTTGTTGTATTGGGTCAATCTGTATCTTTCTTCTGAATGTTTCTAACATCTACTTCGCATCTCTGGGATCTTATTGGTCCGCGGAGCTCGCCGAGTTTGCTGAAAGTTATCGGCATACTCCCTAGTCTGCAGTCAGGTCAAGGGGAGGGGGGAATCGAAATCTTAAATTAAGAAAAAAATAACAAAAGAAAGAGGGGGTTTCGAATAAATTAAACTCCCCACCTGCCAATGCCCTAACCAAGTTCTGATAATATTACATTCAAATCTCTGTAAAATCATTGGATTGAACAGATAGTATTTTTTTCCTAGGGTTTTATCCAGCCGACAGCCGGTTTCCCTTTACATCCCGATGGTACGCATATTCGACCATACACTAGACAAACATTTGCGGGCTCCTCTGATCTGGGGTCAGCAAAACGCGAGGCCCTCCGCGACAACACACACACAAAGTCAAGGGACAAATAGCCATGCTCAAAGCGGAATTCGATCCCGTAACTTTCGTATCGAAGCGCTGAGTCGCTACATGCTGTTAACAACGTTGGCCATTCAGGCCGGCAACAGATAGTAAATAAATATGTTTAAAAACAGTTGGGTCAGAGGTAACGGCGGTGCGTGTGCATGCGGGCAGGGCGTGCCCGACCCACCCGAGAAAGAGCGCATTCTGACGCGCTTCTCGACGGAGCCGGCCACCTGGAAGCCCATGATCCAGCTGCACGAGGAGCCCGTCCGCGTGGAGGCGCCCGACGAGGACCTGACGGCGCTGAGGGACACGCTGCGCTCCTGCCCCGAAGTGCGCCTCATGTACACGCGGGTGCGTCCCTCCCCCAACACTCCCTCGCCCTTCAAAATACATGTTCAAAAAACTCAAAAATACAGTTTTCAAATACAAAATGTTTTAATATACGTATTTCAAACACAAGTATTTAAATACTACCCAACCCTGGATACACGAGAAATTTAAGCCGATGAGAATTTTGCCTTTTCCATATTTTTGTTTTTCTTCACCCAAGTGATGACCAATTTCTTTATTTTGAATAAGTAGAAAATATTTCATTCTTACTTCATCTATCGTAAGGATTAATGTAATGTTCTAGATATTGTCGCGAGCTCGACCCTCAAAGAAGAAATCCGTAAAAGAAAAAAGAAAAAAATCAACGAAAAAATCAAAGAGTAAGTCAGTCAGAAAATCTAGGAAGAAATCTAAGAAGTCAGCAGCAAAAAGCCTGAGGAAAGGAACCTCTACTGAATCAGCGATTTCTGTGACAGAAGAACCGAGCATCAGTGCTATACGGGTAAGTCGTCATCAATATTTAATAATGGAATTTTAAAGAAACTTTATTTTTGCCCCGACCGGGAATCGAACGAGGGATGGCACCACGGGAAGCTAGTACGCTGCCGAAGAGGCACCTTAGGGCGGTGATGCCCACGTGCCTGGACCGGGAGCGGTAGCTCAGTGCATCAACTGATGTCGCTGCAGCACCTCTGACCGAGAGGTCCTAGGTTCCCACTCCCCACGGCGGCAGGCTTTTCGACACTAGCTTTTCAGCTAGGTCGAATTCAGTCGCTGTCTGGAGGAGAATTCTAGCGACCGGCTGCTCTGATCGGTAGTTTTCCGTGGTTTCTCCGATCAACGCCAGGCGAATTCCGGAGCAGTACCTAACCAAACGGGCCACGGACCGCGCGCGATCTGTCCTTCCTCTTCCTTGTCCTATCCTCTCCCCTTACACACACACTTACACTAACATGCACGACACTACCACATATTCCGGGAGACCGGTGGGGAGCTTAGAGCTTGTCCCGGCTGGGGCGGTGCCCCGCCGGTGGGAGAGTCCAGGTTAGGGGGAAGCCCCACTAGCCGACGGTAGGTCGGCGCCGGATCTCGCCATCCAGCGGGGGAAGATCACTGCCATCTCCCGAGAAAAGAACATGCACTACACTAACGGGACTAATGACCACAGTAGTTGACGCGCCCGGAAAAACGAAAAAATCAATCAAAATCAACCCACGTGCCTGGGAAGAAAGAGCGAGGTGTGCGGTGGGCGTGGTGCGGGGCGGTGATGCCCACGTGCCGGGGGCTAAAGAGCGAGGCGTGCGGTGGGCGTGTTGCGCAGACGCTGGGCGGGCCGTCGGTGCTGGAGGGGCGTGGCTCGCTGCTGTCGCGCTCCACGCTGGCCCGCTTCGCCGTGCCGCTGCGCCAGCCGCTCTGGAGCGACGGCCCCGCCGAGTACACGTGGTCCATCGACGACGGCGACATGGCGGTCCCTGCCCCACACAGCCTGCAGGTTTCCGCTTCTACTTCCACGTCATCCTATTTTAAAGCAATTTCCAAGCAGCACTTACTTCACTCTGGCTTTCGAATTCGGGTTGTGACGTTCAGCGCACTATTTACGTTACCCATATATCACCATCCTCACATATAAACTCGAGCTTTCCGACTGCTATAAAAATGTTACAATTTTCGAAAGCACCAAAAATTACACTTTAAAACAGTCTATTCACGCCTTTCTTATACTTCCAAAACTCTATTCTTTTCAAAAAAATTAAAATGATTCTGACAAAATCTATTTTTTTAAATTGCCAATATTTCAGGCAGAGTTACACGAAAACTCGTTATATTTTCAAAAAATTATTCATGATCTTATTTTAAGATCTAACTTTTTAGAACATATTTCTTTAAAGAATCAATCTCTCTTCAATATTGAAGTTGTAGGAAGACTACGAAGAAATGTTGAACTTTCGCAATTTACGAAAATTCAGAGAGTTCAACGAAAATAAAGCCTGGGTAACTTTTTGAGCGTCCTTTGTTCTGTCCGAGAAAAAAATTATTCAAAAATTTGAACAATTTTTGAGGAAATTTGCAAAATGTTGAGACTTTAAGTAAAGAACCCCAAAATTAAAGTTTATTTCAAGTTCGCTGGACCTTTAGTTTAGTCGATTTCAAATAGAGAAGGTCATTTTGGAAGAAAATCGTCGAAACGGGTTAGATGCTAGTGTTAATCACAGACGGACAGACGAACTCGGATTCAAAAACCCACTAAACATGGATTGGGACTTCATTACGTGTTAGGGGAAGTAAATCACTACAAAGAGGAACATGAATTATCCGCTTTTTCGATAATAGGGATCCACAATACGAGTTGCTACAGTCGAAAAACCGTCACTTTCCGCCACAACATTATAGTACCACCTTGCTACATAAGTACTTAGTAGACCAAAAAGTAAAAGGAATGAATGAAGGCGTATTGAACCTGTAATAACCTTTATTTACATGTAAATCCTTTCCATTCAAATTTATGATAATCAAAATTATATATAATTGTCACCTTGCCCGTCACCTTGTTGGATGCACTTACGCTCGGAGAATATGTTCCGCAGACGAACAGCTATCCAAATTGTGACTATGTTACTGAGTAACAAATGTATTTTAATAATTAAATTAGTTCAAAGATAGCTGTTCGTCTGCGGAACATATTCTCCGAGCGTAAGTGCATCCAACAAGGTGACGGGCAAGGTGACAATTATATATCATACAAGGAGCGATAATCGCGCTCGTGAAAAGCTTATTCAAGGTTTGATTTGTCTCGGTAGCTTAGGGGTTAGAGCAGCTGGGCGTAAACAAATTTGCCGGGTTCGAATCCCGGTCGAGGGGCGACCAATTCTTTCCCAGACAATTTAGTATCAAAATTTTACTCACGATTCCATTAAAGCAATATCATTATTTTTCATTTTCATTTCATGTTCATGGCAAAATCAATTACTTTAACGTTTTTACTTCAGGACATTAAATTCGAGCCTGCTGGTGCCCGGAAATCAGGTGAAGCCTCCAAAGGTATGTTAGAAATATTTAAGTATTTAAAAAATACTAGAACAAATATCGTAACTTAATCAACATTTAGACAGAGAAACCTCAATAAATCTGAATAGAAGATTTCGAAAGGATTGAATCGAATATTTCGATTCAATCGATAATTTCGAGTTTTCATGCCACGATTATAGGTTAGATAGACGGCGAGGGAAAAATTGTGCTGTCGAAGTTCGAGTTATTATTGTTGAGTTGTAATAAGTCCTCTGAAATGCTTCTTCCAAATCGCTGATGTACTTCAAGTTGTGAAAATAACCTCACAAACTTGTATTGCCGTCAACATTTAGTGACTGATGCGCGTAAATGTAGTAATAGTCCTGAGTAAATAAATAATTCCCTGAAAGAAATCGACGGAAGTGTTTAAAAAAGCGCCAAAAGAATTTGTAGCGTTTTCTGCCGTCTGGTACATTGGCAAATTGAGTAGATTATAATATAGAGGGCTTGGAAAAATCTTGTACTTCCGACTTGGAGCAACGTTCAAATTCGTGTAGCTTGGATTTGCGGCGTCGATTCCCGGGCAATGCGCTGTTTTTTACCACGTGCTTGTTGTGCCATTGGCTTCTTGTACAATCTCGTTTCTGCATATAGTCGCAACAACGATCATTATCATTATTCACGACCGTTCATTCATGAACACACTACTATTCTTTACACAGTGGAAGTTAAGGTCAACTCGCACTGTGATCTGGTTAGGGCATAAAGAAGTGAGCCTCCTCTCTTGTCACGCGCATGAATCATTATGAAACAAGCTGACTGTGAAGTATTATGAAACCACGTCAGCCTACTTGCTTTGAAGTGAGCTAGAATACAACGCACCCTTCTGCTGGATAAACCAGTATATTGTTCCCCAGTCCTGTTAGAAACGAGGTTCTTGGCGAGAGCATGGTACAGGACGTAGGGAATATAAATATTAGATAAAACACAAGGATGTCAAATGTAATCCATATTAATCATAAATAAATAAATATTTAAAATATTAAAAAATGCTATTTTACTTACGAAGCTTATTTTATGTAATATTTTAATACAAACGACAACAATGTTTGACCATGTAATAAAGCATCTTTTAATCTTATTTTTTGGACCTTCTTTTTTTGGAAAACTCTAAAATGATCGCTGTACTAAAGTTTGCTTCATATACTGCGCCGTATCTGCCCCACCGCACAGTACTCGGCCCATGCGTCATCATGTGGCACGCAGGCGCCAACAAGTTTCAAATTAGGCTATCTCGCAAGGATGCTTTTGTCCCCGCAACGAAGACGGTATAATTAATCACGAATGTGTCACGTGCATCTGCCATGAAACTGGGTCTTCTCTGTACAAATGTCACTAAGTCAATGGAAGTATTCCATATGTTTAAGTCTATCTCAAGTATTTGATTTCGCAGAAAATGGCCTTCTTAAAATATATATATATATATATATATATATATGTGTGTGTATAAGAATGTTAAGTGTATTTAAAATAATATACATCTTTCAATTATTGATCTGCTGACGAACGAAACGAATTTGTTTGCTTTGGTCAGAATTTTTTAGCTGAAATATTTAAGATGTATAGTAATTACCGCTTGTGATTTTAGAATGAATAAATGGGTGAAATGAATGAACGTATGATTCTTATTTATGAATGAAGTATGAGGCACAATAATGAGAATAAATGATGTTTTATGCTCCTTCCATTATCCATCCTTTCTAAGTTGTCAATCAAGAGAGAATTCTTGGTCTATCTCTTTTGAAAGTCCTCTCGCCTTAAAGAAAACTACTAAATGAGTGGATCACGAAACTTCTCTGCGCGGGCGTCTCATAAGGAGAAATAACACAAATCAATGTAGCCTTTTCAACTCCCATTGTATAATTCTATCATTTATTGGCTGCAACCCGTTGAATAATGATATTCATTACGATACATATTCCATTATGATACAGGTTCTTAACTAATCACAGAGAAGTTTACAACGCAAGTATTGACAATTAATCATTGAGAATCGTTAGTACGTGATTCGTTCGATTGTGTACATTAAAATTACAATAATGCTTACATTATGCTTGTCAGTTTGAATTTCTTTTATTAATAATTATTGTTTACGTGAAAGCTTACTTAAAATAAATTGGATCGTAATTGCACTTGGATTCTATTTGACTAGCGCAGTGGTAGACAAAAGCCACCTGCGGCAGGGTGAGTAGCGAGCCGTCCGCTAGGTGGCCTTGGCTGAATACCGCGTATCAACTAGCACGAAATGATTCAATGTAAACGTTTAACGTACAAAAGTTCCATAAGTCGTAGAAAAAGTATTGTATGAAACTCGATGTAATGGGTATTAATACACTCGTGTGAAGTTTACGATACACGCTCGTTCCTCGCTCGTATTGTAATATTACACTCGTGTATTAATTAACCCATCATTAACCCATCATTACATCATCGTTTCATAATGTACTTTTTCTTTCTTCTCAATGTCGCATAAACTTTTTCGTACTCTTAACATATTGCACCAACAATTAAAATAATTGAAAGTCACAGGTGGCCGAAAGGCAATCGTGTTGCCGTTATTCGAAAAAATGAAGTTTCCTTTTCTCCCAAGACCGTGAGCGTTATTCAGAGATGCAATAATATAATAGCAGTCTGAGCATATTCTTAGGATTCTCACTGAAAAGAGTTTATAATTTATTTTCACATTTTGAATGCTTATGTTCAATGTTTCAATAATATTCAAAATCAAACCTAGTTTGGTTTTGCTTGGGATCGCTCCGTAAAATAATAATAATAGTAATAATAATAATAATAATAATAATAATAATAATAATAATAATAATAGTAATAATAATAATAGTAATAATAATAATAATAATAATAATAATAATAATAACAATACTAATAATCCGGCCCTTGTGTTAGTATCTTAGTGTCGTGTTGTATACTCTTAGATTCGCCTTAAATAAATAAATGAATGTGTGAAATGAATGGAACGAATGCTCAAAACGAACATGACGTGAAATGATTCGAATGCAGGAAAGCGTGAAAGGACGGAGCGAAGCCGTGTTTTCCACAACACGAGTGCCTAGCGTTAACGCCCCGTTGGCAGCGTCGGGCGGCGGCAAGCGCGGCAGCGCCGGCAAGGGCCGCAAGAAGAGCAAGGCGCGCGGCGGCAAGGGCGGCAAGGGCGGGTCGTCGTCGGGGCGGTCGCGCTCCAAGGGCTCGTCGTCGGGGCGGTCGGGCCGCTCCCGCTCCAAGGGCACCTCCTCCTCGCGCTCCCGCTCCACGCGCTCGCCGCGCTCCACCCGCTCCGGCTCCTCGCGGCGCTCGCGCAAGTCACGCAGGTGGACGCGCTCCTCCTCCCTCACACACACACACGCACGCACACGCACGCACGCACGCACACACACACATACATACGCGCACGCACACACACACACATACATACACGCACGCACGCACACACATACACGCACACACACACGCACGCACACACACGCACACACACACACACGCACACACACACACACGCACACACACGCACCACACCCCACACACACACACACACACACCACACACACCCACACACACACACACCACCACACCTCCACACCCCCACACCACCACACACCCACACCACCACACACCCACACCACCACACACCCACACCACCACACACAACCACACCCCCACACCACACACACACACACACACACACACACCTACACACACACGCGCGCGCGTCTGCCACAGCGGGTTGTAAATGAGGGCTTTCTTACACTTGGAGCGGTGGCTAAGGGCATCAACTGATGTCACTGCAGCGCCTCTGACCGGGAGGTCCTAGGTTACACTCCCCACGGCGGCAGGATTTTCGACACCAGCTTTCCAGCTAGGTCGAATTCAGTCGCTGTCTGGAGGAGAATTCTAGCGGCCGGCTGCTCTGATCGGTAGTTTTCCGTGGTTTCTACGATCAACACCATGCGAATGCCGGAGCAGTACCCTACCAAACGGGCTATGGACCGCGCGCCATCTTTCCTTCCCTTTTCCGTGTCTTATCCTCTCCCCTTACACACACACTTACGGCCGGTTTCACCAAGGCTGATCAGTAGCTTTGACGGACGTCAAACCATTGACGGCGCGTTAAACCATTGACGGCGCGTCAAACGCCTTATTTACGTTTCACCAAGGTCGTTTCCCCTGACGATCGTCAAACTGTTCGTCAAATTTTGACGGACCGGTACCCCGCCATCAACGACTTTGATGACTTGTTAAACTGCTGTTGTGAGGTTAGGATGAATCAAACGCATGCATTGTTTTTCATTAACCTAGTTATTTTACGTTTTTGCTGTTCAAGCGCGGCGTGTGATAACATGGGAGATAATTTTGATGCTTAACTTTTGTTTATTTACAAACCATGGGTCTAGAATACGTTATTATTAAAAAAATATATACTTTTCATTAACTAATTCAATACTGAATTAGTAACAAGAGAGTGTCGAATCCAGTGTTCTGGAAAAATTTAGAAGAAATAAAATCGCGTCTGGAATATCCCTCAAACATAAATAAGCCTCTAACGCCCATGCCCAGTAGTAGTTGATAGCTTAAGATTTTATTTTGCTAGACATTTCCTCCGGCCCTTGCAATGGTATTTTGTCATCCACAGACTGCGATTATGTAGATAAAAATATCGTTTATTTTGCAAATTCTTTTACGCCCCCAGTATGTGGTATTTCCACAGAGTGCCCAAGCCTAACCAATAAGGCGAGATTTTTTTAGAATAGTAAACTTTCCTGGGGATACGGAGATGATAAGACAGCACACACGTGCCAATTTGCCTTCGAAGATAAAGAATCAGAACGATTCAGAAATCGAAAAATGTATTTCTTCGTAAATGTGCAAATATGTGATTTTCATTGTGCCAACTTACTTGGAACATAATATTTCATGCTTCTTCAGATGTCAGCAGGCTCAATAGCCAATGCGGAATCGTGTTATAACTTGACATTGTAGCCAATCTCTGTACGAGGAGAAAAAATCAACACACGTTCCTTGACGAATCGTCAAAGTTAACGGAGCGTCATTTCTGACGGAAAAGTTTTGGTGGAACGTAAAGATGCGTCAATATTTTGACGTTCGTCAAAAATGACGAGTGTTGGTCAAATCTACTGTTACACTTACATGCACTACACTACCACATATTCCGGGAGACCTGTCGGGAGCTTAGAGGTGTAAAAATGACCTAATGTCACCCGCTACGTTACGAAAACCCAAGTATAGTGCACGTTTTTGAGGAGTTCCATAACTGAAGTAATATTTCCATCACAAAATTTTTTTTATAAATGAGAAAATGTTAAAATGTAATGTTTCCTTTAGTCCTATCCTACATGTTTGATGCTTTTAAAATGGGAATTAATTCTCTTTTTCGAGTTTTATACCTGGAGAGGTAGCTCAGGGCATCGACTGTCACTCCAGTGCATCTCATCGAGATTTCCTAGTTTTGAATCCCGACGGTGACAGGATTTTTGACACCAGCTAAATAGATTGGTCGCATTCAGTCGCTGTTTGGAGGAGAATTCTAGCGGTCGCAACTAAACGCAACATTTCCACTTTTCACGTTTAGTTATTCTTCTGTGAAAACCTGTTCTTTATATTGAAATCTCCTGGCTTCATCACATAAAACTCGATTTATTGATTGATTAATTAATTAGTGATTTCGGGCGCGTCAGCTACTCAGGTCATTAGTCTCGTAAGTGTAGTACTTGTCTTTCTCGAAAGGTGGCGGTGATCTTCCCCGCTCGATGTTGGGATCCAGTGACCTAAAGCCGACTAACGGGGATTCCCCCAAATAGGAATTTCCCACCAGGGCGGGGCACTGCCACAGCCTGAACAATATCTAAAATCCCGAACGGTCTCGCGCGGATCCGTGGTCCGTTCCCTAGGGAACTGCTCCGACATTCACCTGGTATTGATCGGACAAACCACGGAAAGCTATTAGGACAGCCGACCGCTAGAGTTCTCCTCCAGACAGCGACTGAAGTCGACCTAGTTATCTTCCGGGTGTAGAAAATCCTGTCACCATCGGGATTCGAGCGTAGGACCTCTCGATCAGAGGAACTGGAGTGGCATCAGTTGATGCCCTGAGCCACCTGTCCCGGTATAAAAGTCTAAAAAGTGCATTAATTCCCATGTTATGAGTCAAATATATAGAATCGGATCAAAAGAAAACAATTAATTACTAAGCTTTTCTCATTTATCCAAAAAAGTTTTGTAGTGGAACTATTGCTTTTAGTTATGGGGCGTCGTCAAATAGGTACGCGTGGAGAGTCTCCCCGCAGTGGCTCCTTGCCGATAAGAGCGCTTGCAACGTAAATGATGTTGGTAGCATGAGCTCCAGCCTGCAACAAAACGCCAACCATTAGACAATACACCGCAAGATAACCGCCCACTTGTTTCCCAGTGATCCGGTTGCTGTCATTGTAAACACAATTTTTAATATGAGGTCGCCTTGATTCGATGTGGAGAGACTTTTCCGGCACTCTGTACAACTTACTAGTCCTGAGAAGAGCTGCTCCAGTATCGGCGCATGACATTTTATTTTCTAAAATAATTAAATACAATAAAATACTATGGACAAGAGACTGGAAGAAAACAGACTAAATGACCTGGAATGTAGACAAAATTCTCTATCACGACGCGACTAGTTGAAAACTTCCCATAACGTAAATTTCCAGGATAAACGAATTTTGGCCCGTGAAAATTTTTATATCCTAGATTAAATATTAGAAGCGTTTTATATCAAAACATCTACTTATTTGAATACACAGGTGGAATCTAATAAATTTACACGTTTATATAATGGAGTATTAAGTATTCTTACTCAAAATGTTTCAAAACATTTCCCTTACTGTTAACTTTTTTCTAACTTAATTTTGTAATGTCCCTATCAACCTCTCTCTGTCTACTTCCTTTCATACAGTTATTTGATATTATACTGAGGTACTCTTACAGGTCTTAGAGGTTTTAGAGGTACGTTCTGTTGTGACTTGTACTTTCCGAATAACTACTTTCCGAAATGTTGCTGTATATCTCATATAATATAGGGTGAGTCACGTAACTTTAGCACCTCCATCCAGCTTGGAACGGTTGAAGATATTGAAATGCAGTTTTCACGGAAGTGCATGAGAAACTAGGGCTAACTGATATGTGTATTTATTTCTATTTTATCACTTGTACTTTACGAGATATGAGGTAACTTTGTTTTTTCAAATGAAGCTATACATATTTTTTCAGTCTATCATAAAAAGCGTAAAAAGACGAATCCAATGATATACATATTGTCATATGTTAAATTAGGATTTTTTTGAGAAATTTTGATTCTTTTGCGACCAGTTCTTAACGGATATTTTGAATGTAACAAACCACTACAGAAGGTCACGCAGCGCTCCACCAGCAAGCGCACGCTCGGGAAAGGGAAGAGATCTTAGTATTTCAAGATACAAAACATATCCCAAATATTCTGAACGCTCCTATCATATGGAGATGTCAAAGTTTCCTCGGTTCACCGTAGGAGGGGTCGGGGAGGGAAGAAACGGTCCTACGCCTACGGCGCGGCGCATACGTTGACAGCCTCTCCACGTGCGAAATTCGAAGATAGGCTTAGGTCATCTCTCAGGTCAGATGGGAGATAGCTCGATGAAGGACACTAAGAAAATGTTCTATTCAATGGAATCAATAATTATTATTTCATAATTAAATTTTTACGAAGCTTAAATAATGTGAGGTTTTCATTTACATACAAAGTATGCAAAACGTAAACACCATAACACAAAACATTTATAATAATAAGAATACACTTTAATACAGTTGTTGCTGTGAGGCATCTCCTTTTATTTTTTATTAATTAATTTATTTATTTATTTATTTATTACTTTTCTTGCGTGTGACGATATGTAATACTTCAATATTATGAAAGTGAAAGGAAACGTTTCATTATTACGCTAGAGAGTATTTATTTTAAATCAATTAGTTAGGAAGAAATCGTTGCTCTACACTAAGCAGTTTTGATCATGAGTCTCTTCCGAGCTTCGGCCGGCTTGGACTGCTTAGAAGAATACTCTGTCCCTACGAGATACGAGAATCTCGTTGTCTTGTTGCCTCCCGCAGAGAAAGAGAATCTCCTTCGTCAGTGCACTCCCTTGGCCTTGGCTGGGCGCTTCCCCCTCCACGACCCTTCTCCCCTTCTTCGGCCAGCGAGAATGATTCACAGGTCGGACGAGATACGAGAGACTGAATGCAGTTTTGTCCGTCTCTAGTGATTACCTTTATTTACTATTGTTTACTATATTTTGGGAATATATTTTTATTTTAGTCATTAATCATTATCTTAATGGATGTTTCTATGCCTGTGTTATTATTCAACGCTTATTATTATTGTTTGTTCAGAATATGCAATATTCTTTATCTTATTCTTAGTCTGTATTTATTCTTATTATGTTTTGTTTCAAGGTCACATTAATATCCTGTGATACAAAACCTCATTAACTGGAGTTGAAGTAATAAACAATTTTATTACAATACATACTTACGATAAATCCTCATTTTTAATCCTTCCATTTCTTAAAAAAAGTCTGGAAATGGGGAAGGATGGAAAGCAGAGATCAGGGAAAAACACAACAGTTTTGTGAATATTTGGGATATGTTTTGTATCTCGAAATACTAAGATCCCTTCCCTTCCCCGAGCGCGCGCTAGCTGGTGGAGCGCTGCGTGACCTTCTGTGGCGGTCTGTTACATTCAAAATATCCGTTAAGAACTGGTCGCAAAAGAATCAAAATTTCTCAAAAAAATCCTTATCTAACATATGACAATATGTATATCATTGGATTCGTCTTTTTACGCTCTTTATGATAGACTGAAAAAATATGTATAGCTCCATTTGAAAAAAACAAAGTTACCTCAAATATCTCGTAAAATACAAGTGATAAAATAGAAATAAATACACGTGTCAGTTAGCCCTATTTTCTCATTCACTTCCGTCAAAACAGCATTTCAATATCTTCAACCGTTCAAAAGTTACAGGAGGTGCTAAAGTTACGTGACCTACCCTGTACATTAATATAAAACAATTCTACTGAAAAATGCCCTGTCTTTAAAATAAAAGACCAAAAACATTCTAGTATATCTAATAAAGTCCACAACCCTCTGCGCAGGTCGCGCAGCTCGCGCCAATCGCGTCGCTCCCGTGGCTCCCGCGGCGAGCCGTCCGTGCTGCCCATGCCCAACGTGCCCACCGTGCACCTGGCCTTCTCGCTCGAGCGCTTCTCGCAGGTGCGTCTCTTGTGACCTAGGCCAGCGCTCATAAGCTGATGAATAACGATCATAAGATGAATGACGATTTTGTGACTACTTGGCTGTCCGGGAAGCGCCGCAACCGAGGCACAGGTGCCAACGTTGCGGCCGCCATTTTGCGACCTTCCTCTGGGCAAATTGTGGGGAAGATCACAGAATGGCGGTCGAAACGGCACCTGTGCCTAGGTCGCAAGTCTCTCGGACAGCCAAGTACAGTGGACTCTGGTTATAGTGAACTCGGATATAGTGAACCCCCGGTTATAGTGAACTTAAGTCACTGATCCCGTTTCACTTACTTAACAAGTAAGTATAAGAAGATTCGGCTATAGTGAACCTGAAACTCGGCTATAGTGAACGTATAAAATACAACGTTCTAGAAATTAATTCCCCCTTGGAAAATAATATATCGCCTCAGTGCCACAAATTAAAACACTAGGCCGTTTGGAAAAATATCGTCGGTCGAAGGTCATAATCGAAGAAGTCTCCCCTGAGGTGAAGGTAGTGGTCCTGGAATGGGGAACCTTACTGATGACCTCGTGCAACTCAGTTTCACTGCGGAAACAAAGGTCGTGTCCTGCGTGGGTTACAACTGGCGGCGGCGACGCGCGATTGCTTGCTTCAGTTTCACGCTTGATGCTTACCTGATATACCGCGGGACAAAGTACGTTGAATTGTACGTAGGCGACAGGCAGGGCACGATTGCCACAGACCCACAGCCTGTCGACATCCCTTCGCCGTGCGGAAAAGCGACAGTTTCATTAGCCGCTTGCACCATCCCGCTACCTAAAAGATCTCGTATGTTATTAGGCGAGTAAGAGGGCGTTTGGAGAGCGGGACGGCGTTTTTAAGCTGTCTTTAAACTTGCAAGAAAATGGTGAGCAATATTATTTCGCAAGCAAGAAAAGAAGCCAATGATGACCACGGTCACATGCGCAGGAATTACGGTTAAGGTAGTAAGTAGACGTATTATTTTGGATTGTTATATGTTTTTTCATAAAATGGGCGCGTGAAAAAGGTTTAATAAAATAAAAGAAGTAATAAATATTACAAATCCTCTATAGTTCATTATCGAATGGTTCAAATTTTGGTTTAGCTACAGATGCTCCCTGATTATTAATTTTGTTACGTTAAATATTATCAAGATATTTAATCTAAATCAATTTTAAGATTAATTTATAATATATCAACAGTAGGTAATTGTTATTTTAAAACTTTTTACCGAATTAATAATTGCACTTTTTATAAAAAGAAAATTACTTTTCTCCCACATGAATCGAAGTCTACGAAAAAATAATGAGGCTCCTGAACCGAATTTGTACAAGCCCCTATTCCTTTCGACTTAAAATACTGTGTCATGTCCTCAAAAAACGTTGACGTTTCTTTTCCTCTTCATTGAGCACAATAACTGCGACAACGACTCGCATCTTCTCCCTTCTACTAGCCATGTCGGAGTGAGGTATAACCTCACTTAAGTTCACCCGTCGGAGTATAACCTCACTTAGTTTTCCTCGTAACGTCCACGTAACACGGCAACAAAAAGTTCTAATGAAAAACAATCGGCAATATCTTGTCGGAAAGATCTTCCTCCCAACGCTCTGACAACATATTGCCCCGTCATGTTCTTGCAAGTGTAAAGATGACAGAGCAAGAAACAGCAACAAATTGCTGAAAGATATTGCGAAAATCTATTGCTAGTGTAAAGCGGGCATTATAGAGGAAGAGGCTGAAAGGTGTCAAGCTTGCATTACGATACTTAGAGACAGTGGACAATGCAGAATCAAGTGTGGAGAGAGCACGAACTCTGGAGTAAGATCTAGAGAAATTACTAATAATAATGTACGAAACAAATAATTGAAAATAATGGATTTGTTAGGGACAAATAAAGTTATTGGAATTTTCGGTTCGTACTTTTATGTATTTTTGGGGTAACACTATATTAATAAAATTAATCATGATAGTGAAATTCTATTTAATTTTGACATCATCGGATACAGTGAACCTCTGATGTAGTGAAACAAAAATGTTAGTCCCCAGAAGTTCAGTACAACCGGAGTCGACAGTTGTTGGAAGCGTACGCTCTGGAATGATGCTTGCGGCAGGCGGCGGAGTCGGTGCCGAAGCTGGTGCACGAGGAGTGGGCGCAGCGGGAGTTGACGCCCGAGCGGGGAGGCAACATGTTCTCGCCGCGGCCGGCGGTGCCGCCCTCGTCGCCCGCCTGGCCGCTCTCGCCGGGCGACATCTTCTCCCGCGCCGCCATGGCCGACGCCATCTTCAACTGACGCTCCCAGCCGCGTGACCAACCTCAACTTTCAATCCGTTCGAGTGGGATTTTTCTGGACGAGCCGGTTGTTTTCTCGCCGACTCAGCTGTCACTGCTTACGAGATGTTAAACAATACCTGGTTTTTCCGAAAACAAAACATGTGCGAAAAGCTCCCTTTGGTCAAATGGGTATGTTATTTAATAAACGATGCTTTTTTACACAATTCATAGTTGCAAATGCAACATTCGATTTATTTCTAATAATGAACAAAATTACTGTACCTTACTGCGTGGCGTCTGTTCTTCTTACCTCTATTGCCGAAGCTTTCATCAACGGACGATCTCGAACCCTGGGCAGTACCACGCAACTATGACCTCGCGAATGGCGTGAGCAAATCAGATATGGGCCCATCGTGTTTTCTAATTCGGGCCAAATGATATTTGCACCATTCTTTAATTATTTTTCCACTAGTGACTGTTGTGTACTCCTCGTTCTGGAGTACTGGAGACTGTTGTGTACATTTACAGCATTTACCAAAAGGAGGTATGTTCATAAACAAATAAGAAATATGCGCTAATTTCTGACAAATAAAAATAGTTTCTCACTGTGTGAAATTCCTCAGCTGGACTATCACCGTTGCGACACTTCAGGCCCATTCACAATGCAAACATAAGCATAAGCATGGCGTTAACATAAAAGTTAGGACTACGTCTACAAGTGGACTCATTCACAATGCGTTCGCATAAGCATAACACGTAAGACGTTAACTTAAGAGCTTGCAAGCTTCAAGCTTCTTGTGCTTATGCTTATGTCAGACATGAGGAATGAGCCAATCACAGTTCGTTAACTCAAAATCGAGTATCGAAGTCGATAGGCGAACTATTCGTGTCGATTCGTGTGCTGCGTCTCATAGCCAATAGAAACTCTTATTTTGCCTGTGTTTATGTTCGACATTGTGAATACGCCAACTCTTCGCTTGTGTTAATGTCTATGTCTATGTGTTATGCCTATGTTTGTGATTGCATTGTGAATGGGCCTTTCGGCTAGCATTATGGAGCTGACGTTCAGGAGCTGGTGTTGTCAGGCAAGCGTTCTGGAGCTGGCGTTCTCAAGGCGTTCTCAAGAGCGTTCTCAAGCTAGCGTTCTCAAGCTAGCGTTCTCAAGCTACCGTTTTCGAGCTCGAGTTTTCGAGCAGGCATCTCTAGCTCGCGTTTTGAGAACCACAGGCTAGAACTCATGATCATGCTTCCGTTCACATCCACGATGTCAGATAAACGCTTCCACGCGAAGGTTTCTTCAGTGAGTCCATTCTGTTGCCTCGAACGTCTACTGGACCTTGTCAGAGGTATTGCTGACACGATTTTCTAATTTTTCGAAAAACGATAAATACGCAAAATTATCATTCGCGATAATTCTGTATTAATTTTTTTCAATTTGTGACCCCATTCAATAAACATTTCTTTTCATACAAACAAAATTTGTATGAGTAATTTACTTGAATTGCAGTTTTGTGATGATGAAAAAAAGAAAATTTATGTTGATTTGAAACAATAAAAAAGTATTTTCTAGATTGTAGCGACGTGATACAATTAAAGTAAATATTGAATTTGCTTAGAAACAAGTATTTTAAAAATAATTCAGAAAATTTTAAAAAATTGTAGCAAACGCCAGGTAACATTGCTTCAAGTGCATTATAACACAGACTTAAACATCGTAATTTGATCCCGTCTGTGGCATTTTTCCAATTCTTCAATCTAATTCTTCAATGTAAAATACTTTCAGTTATTTATGGAAATGTTTATTAATTACAATAATTGTTTTGAAGACATTGAAAAAGAGACCCGGCGTTGGCATTTCATTCAATTTCTCTTGTTTTTACTTTGACGTATACATATGTATATAGTACTACGGAGAAATGTACATAGTACTGAGAAAGATATGTAATACAGTGGAATATCGATTTCGAGATTTCATTGGAAATACACGTTTTAGGATCCCCGGTGTGTCCGCCCTACCTTTTCACTATTCTCTAAAAAGCCTACAGCGGGTCACTCAAGTAACCTTGTAGTATTACGTGATCTGTGACTTGTTATGACAATGTCACACCAAAAATTAGGAATAGTTTCATATGTCCTAACTGCCCTATAGGAGTGGATTCGTCTTTTATCCTGCTTTTGTAACAAAAGAAACATGGGCAAGTTAATCTTTTAACTATGAACAACTTTCTGAATATATTCTGTTTAAATATTGGAATACAATTCTAATCTAGCATTTACACCTTAGCATAGAAAAATTTTATCACTTTCTCTACCTTTAGCAATTACGTGATTACCTAACAATTGCAGTTATATTTTAACACTTGCATAAATACTTTACATAAAATTATAATACCCTTCACTTCACAAAAAAAACAATAAAATAACTGTACACAAGACTATAATACATGCAAACACATAACACTGAAAAAGAATTACATACCGAAATACCCTTTGCATATACTTTCAAAGCAATTGTCACATGAATAGTGAATGAAATATATACAAGACGTAGTTTTACTTTCACATAGATTATTACTTTATACAATTTAGCCAGCAAAAAGAATATTGTTATGCAATGAACGTACAATCAATAATAACTCTTTTAATAATTATTAGTTTTGAACAATTTGAAAACTATTAAACAATAAATTGAATGCACATACTAAAAGAACAAATATTACCAAAATAGAAAAATGAAATTAATAGGTTTTTACAATTGTTTTTACAGGAATTAGTTATCTGGCTTCCTTTTACGACTGCAATAATATATAAGATAACGTTTAAATGATTTTAGTGAATTTAACTCTACTATCTACGTCTGTAAGTGAGGTGAATTCTATCTCTGTAGCATAATTCTCGCTTCTTTAAACAGTTCTTTTTATGAGAATTTCTAGTGAATTTTCTGACTCACAAAACGTCTCGAAGAAATATTTCCACAGCTTGGAGCGGCGACGGAGACCCAGAACCTTTCAAGGTCGTGGCAACCCCTTGCTACGGTGAACACGTGCTCTGGTGAATCGCTACCACAGTCCTTCGAATTTTATATAATCTGACTGCAATATCTCCGCGTAATGAATTTCTTACGTGGTAAGCCAAGTTGAAAGACGAAAACAAAAAAAAGCTGGAAATAGAAAGAAACATTTTCTACAGCACATGCTTTCTATTTCAGTACACGTTCTTGAACGTTGAAATATATTATTTCTTCGTTGTTAGAAAAATAGTATATTTCTGCGTAATGCGTTCACGTGAATTTATCAAAATGTTCATGATTTGACGTTCTAAATTCTCTCATACATGGTATAGTTATTTTAACATGAAGAGACGAATTACCTTTTTCAAGCTTGTACTCGTCGAAATACGGCGAATTCTGCTCTCCGTCCAGCACGAACAATTGGGGTCTGTCCAGATCGGCGATCGGCAGCGAAAGAGAGAGCTTCACATAGCGATGCTTTGCTCTAGGGCCAATATTTTCGAGAGTGATTTTGATTGGTTGTTGATCTCTTGTACGCGAGTGCGTTCAGAAACTTTTAGTAAATTCTCGCAAAGGATTCCATTTACTTCTGGCGCGATCTCTTGCCATTCGTTAACACTATAATTGCAACTTGTCGTGTCTTGACGTTCTCGGATGCTTCTTTAGAATCAATGTAACCGACATATGAGCAGTTACATAAGCCTCCCCTACAAAGATTTTTTCGGTAATGAAGATGAAGAAAAACAATCTTGAAAAGAATTCGAGTTACAATTTATTCTCGAAAAGGTTTCAAATTATAAAAATTGTATCTTCCAATATTTCTACTGTTGTCATCATCTATCTCTGCGACATTAGGATGTATTGAATCAATTTCTTGTATTTTCTGCGGATTCATTTGAAGGCCTTTGGTCGTCAAATCATATCCTAAGAAATTTACTTCTTTCTTGCAAAAACTTGATTTCTCCAAATTAAGTTGCAAGTGATGGTCAATCAATAGTTTAAAGAGACTTCTTAAATCATCTATATTGTAACCGTTCTCTCCTCACCTCACCATACCGATTACAAAAGTAGATCTGTCATTTGCCTACTTCGCGACGTGTGATTACACCGTCACGCATCCCTGGGTATATCTCAATTTACGGATAAACTTCCCTATTGGTAGTGGGTTCGTCTTTGTTAAACTACTGATCAATTAACAAACCAACACAATTTTTCAATTTTAAATGACAAATAACATATATTCTAGAGCGCCAAAATGTAACAAATTTTACATTTTTCGTTTACATCAATGTAATTACATGTATTCTATCGAATGAAAATCACTGTACAAATGAAATTCACTGATCCTCCTATGTTCTCACTTTTCGTAAAATCATGGTAGCTAATTCCCTACCTAAACTGCAGTTTTTCACTAGAATAATAATAATTCAGATCCCTGTTTACAAGAAAACAAGCAATGGATACATTTTTACACTTCACAAAGAATATCACACATGAGACACACAAATCATAGTACAAATATTCATCCTGTAAAAGAAAAATACATACACACAATACTCGAAATTCACTACTACCTTTTAAATCACTAATTACGTTACACTCAATAGTCACATTTGACCTTCGGCTTCTACATAGCCTTTCTACACAAAATTTTGTTTCATAACGTCTCTTAAATGATTTGAATCATTAAAATATGACTCTAAATAAATAATTCTGTACAAAACAACTTCTATCATAAACATAAAGAATTACTTTAATCTGATTCTTGTTACGACTGTCGAAAAGAAATAAAACCACTGGCAAACAAGACCAATGTTCTAAGAAACTTGCCCGATCAACGTCTGTTTTTGAGGGAAGCTCACATTACGTTTTGGCTAGTACAATGATAATCCTATCTCACAAGTTTTTTCCAGACTGAAATCTAATGAGTGTTCTTTCTGTGACTCACAACCGGCGAATTCCTCAAGTTGGTCCCGCGCTGTGTAGCTGTTCCGTCGCGCGACCCTCGCGCCTCAAGGTCGTCGTTCTTCTGCAAGGTCCCTGCGTTGCCTATCGCACTGAAGTATTCCGAACACCGTCTTCCAGTCGTCTCCCAGGCGAAAATTCACCACAGCTTTCCCAGAGGTGATGGTCGCATCAGAATGCGAGTCCGAAACTCCAAGTTATGACTTCGTAATGGCAAAAGTCAAACTAGTTGTTGGATAATCCGTCTTTCTCATAACTCTCAAAATTCCATCATAGGATTTCCAAAGTGAAATTCCCAAAAATAAGAATAAAGAATATATATATAAAGTATGAAATATATGAAAAATATGAAAAATATGAAAAATATGAAAGCTGTAACAAAGAAGAAACATGTCCTATGTTACAATAGTCCTCTTTTCTAGCAACAAGAATGCAGCAACGTGGTTTTACAGATTCATTTCGATCTATTACCGCCGTCGTTCTTTCATTCATCGCATTCTTGTTTAATATTCATTTACTAATTCCATGTAATTTCACGATATTCACAGTACGTAAATCCATGAAAAGTGCTCAGTCAATTACCTTTTATTAAAACTTTTGTGTTCCGCAATCTTCGCGTGTCCCTCGTCGACCATGTGGCGTACTCGTAGACAACCGTTCTCCTTGACGTCTCGAACCAGAAAGAGAGAGCGAGCTCTTTTTTGACGCAAGTTCACGCCACGTCCGTATTTCCACGAAAATTTCCTGATTGGCTACGGTCTAAGTGCGTTCAGAAATCCTTCTCTGACTTACGCCATCTCTTCGCCACTGTAGAAACTACGTGTAGGGCCTAATGTCGGGTATTATTGCTTCCATTTTCCGTTGGTTATACATGTGACCGGCGACAAGCGGTTACAATATGTTCTTTGAATGACTGAGCGAATAGAACAATATCGTCTACATACACGAAGGAAGACCTATATAATTGTTTATTCACCACGTCATCAAGACATCGGATTAGAGCTGCTGTTGCATTTTTTAAGCCAAACGGTACTCTTTGGTATACGTAACTTATTCCTCTGTACATGAACCCTGTGTATTTTTGAGAGTTCTTTGCAATAGGAATTTTCCAAGAAGATGCCGTGAAATCAGTGCTAGTCATCCACTTAATATCATTTACCTTGGCCAACATCTCTTCCAACTTTGGAGGCCTGTCTCGATACGGGATTGTTTTAGCGTTGAGCTTTCTGGCATCCAAACAAAGGCGTAGATCTCCAGATTTTTTCTTAACGATCACTATCGGGTTTAGGTAAGGCGTCCTTTCCTTCCTTATGATGTGGTCGTCTAACATAGTCTGAATTAACTGGTCCACTTCTTCTCTGTAAGCGACTGGAATAGGATAATTATTGGACACAAAAGGTTGCTCATCTGTTAATTGGATGATGAATTCAAAATTTGCTATTGGGTGCGTACATTTTTCAAACACTTGCCTGTACTTTAATAATAATAATTTTGTTAACATTTCCTTTTGTTGACCGTCTAAATTTCCGTTACTTTGCACAGTTTGTTTTATTACCACAGGTAGATTACTCGTCTCTACGCAGTGCACATGGTAATCGAGATCTTTATCCTCGTCTATATGTCAGTTAATAGGATCATTTAGCGGGAACTGTAGAGTATTTCTTGCGATATCAATAATCACTTCATAATCTTGCAGAACGTCAACTCCTAAGATTAGTGGATACAGCAGTTCCTTTGCTACTATACACACACAGTCATACACCCGTCGTCCAATTGTCAACTGCAACAGAACTTGGCGGTATATGGGTCGTGACCTTTTCTTATTCGCGCCCACTATGAATGACTTGCGCATAGGGAACTGGGGTATTGACGCTTTTATCTCTGTGAGTTCTTCTAACAAACCTTCCACGATGATGGAGCAGGTGCATCCCGTGTCGACCAATGCTAGAATTTTCTTCCCTTCACATTGCACTTCAACTAACGAACATTTGCGCTTAGTGATATTTTTATTAATCAATGAAATTTTCTTTGGGTCCTCGCTGTCGTGTGGAAATACCATGGACTAAATAGCCACCTCATCAACATGGTTAACAAGTTGGTTTGTACCGGGGCGACCGTTCGGAACAAACCTTGTTAGTTTAATTCCACTATTAAAGGTCTGGAATCATGTTACGTTGGCGGTCGTTGATCAATCTTGTCATTTCTTGTTGAATTTGTAGATGAATGATACGTTTTCGATGCGACCATTGTTGATTCATTCGACGACTTGCATTGTTTAGGTGCCGACGAACAATTATTTTCATCTCTTCCATAATCTGTTCTTTTACCCTTCTGCTTGTTACTGTTGGTTTCATTGTATCCTTCCATTGCTGTTACTACCATGGCGGATGAAGTTGGTGTTATCTTAGGCTTGAATTTTTCGGTCATTTCAAACGTGGCATCGTACAATCCTAGTTGACACACCAGTTTTTCTGCTGACATGGGCAACTGACTTTTTAGGAGGTTTTCCTGCATTGAAATAGTGCCCTTCTTCCAGGTACTGTACATCAGACTAAGCCTAAAATTAATCTGCGTTTCATGGTTCCAGTAACGATTGAAAAAATTTTCTTTGAATTCATTCATAGTAGCAGAAAAGGATCTAGTGTGTCTGCCCACACTTTTGCGCTTGATAAGAGCATCTGATAAACAATTCTCACCTTTTTATTGGCCACCCATAAGCAGTGGTTTCTATTACTCGGAATAACGTAAACATTGGCCTAAAGTAAATGAAGCGAGGTTGAAGACTGTTTCAGTTTGACCTATTGGCAGTTATGGGGGATTACGGTGGTTTGAATCGGTCTTTGGGATACCTGAATTTAATGCGTGAGTATGCAGCATTGCGACCTAGGCTGAAGATTAAGAAACATGGGGAAGTGTGATGGTTTTGGTAAGAATTTTGGGCTATTTGTGTTATGTGATGCCTTAATGAAGACACTTTCAATTCGCTGCGAATCTGGGTGTTCGGAATGAACCAAGGGGCATTTAAAGTTCTTAAAAATACATTCTGAATGGCTGTTAATTTTTGGAGATTGCTAGTCGCTGCACAACCCCAAACTGGACATGCATAAGTTATGGTTGGTAGAATTAAGGACTTAAATAGTAGCTATCGGCATTCGCATTTCAATGAAGAATATGCATTGATTAGAGGGAAGAGTTTTGATATTAACCTATGGGCTCTGAGTTGAATTATTTGTGAAGTTTATGGCTGGATCCCTATCGCTTGTTGGTGGACTGGCCGTGACCTCGAGACAAGGCTGCCCCACTTCCTCGCGAGGGGGAGCTAACTGGCCTCGCCATTCACAATTGCCTCATTCAAGGTCGACAGTGCGTCTACCCAAGTTGAGCCCGGCTCATCTCGTCTGCCATAGACGCAATCTTCTTTATCTAACTGTGATGGGTTATCTTACACTATGGGTTTTATACTGACATGAAGATATTCGCAATACTGCCGGTCTGTTCTAGATTATGAAGATGTGGAGCCGATCCATCTCTCATGACGCTCAGAAAAATTGATATGTAAACAGAAAAAGGAAAGTGGCAACGAGCCCGGACTTCGGCTCGTTAATTAAGGCATCTGGGATTGATTGAAAGTAACAGGAAAAATGAATAAAATATTATTCAACTTCTATAATTGGACGGTGTTATGCATCAATTGACCAAACGCCATTTTGTGATTTTTTAGATTTTTGCACCAGGTTTTGCATGAAGGTGTAAACTATCGATTAAAAAATTGATGGCTTTGAATTTTGTTTTTTGTCGACGGGATGCTAATTTGGACCAAGCGCCAAACACTCCACCATAAAAAATATATTTTACATCAGTTGACTAGCCGTCCAATCTTACGGTTATTTTCACAGCAGTTGACTTTGCAACAAATGACCGTCGTTTAGTCACGTGATGCATTGCATTGTTTCCCGCCCGTGGTTTGCGTTGTGTGTACGTGATTGCGAGTTAATCCTCCAATTGTATATAAAGTTTGTTATATATTTTAGTATGGTTTTAATGCTAAAGGAAGATTTAGATCGGCATCCTGCACTGAAGAGAATAGGGCAAAGGTTTCTTATACCTGGGCACAGCTTCCTTCCGAATGACCGATTTCGGAGATGTAGAATGCGCTCCCAATCTGCAATAGAAACTTTATACACCACAAGATTACATGAAATATGAAAATAAGTCGAAAAAGAAATCATCGTACAGTTCATAGAATGAAACCTGAACATTTCAAGAGTATTGACCATATTAAAAGAAAATAATCAATGACAAAACCAATTTCCTAAACGATAAAATAAACTGGCTGAAGGCGAGAGCGATAGTACTCTTAAAAGACAACCCATT